>WTSP01006017.1:0-31703 GCA_025331215.1 Actenoides lindsayi
CAGAAAGGGTTGTCAGGCATTGGAATGGGCTGCCCAGGGAGGTGGTGGAGTCACCATCCCTGGAGGGGTTTAAGAGCCAGGTAGATGTTGTGCCTAGGGCCATGGTTGAGTGGTTTTTGATAGGGCTGGGAGTAAGGTTGGGCTTGATGATCTTGAAGGTCTCTTCCAGCCAAAACTACTCTATGATTCTATGTATTTTGAGTTGGTATCAATGGCCCCATTTAGTAAAGGTGTTTTTGCATCCTGCTCCTTTCCTCTTCTTGGCAGTAGACCTCTTCAGTATGCCAATGCAAACTTATAATTCTTTAAAATACATGCTTGTAAACTTTCATTACATTCGTGCAAACTCTTTAAGGCGTACAGGTTCAAACAGGAGGCGAGGAGGAGTGAATCTCATGGGAGCTTTTGCCTTTCAGAGACACATCTAATAGACCTCACCTTGCCATAATGGTGAAGAACAGATCACAGGGTTGGTCTGCTGCTACTTCTGCTTAATTGCCCCATGACAACATGCTGAGTAGCTAATCTAGAATATAAACTTTTATAAATAAAAGTGGACTGGAAAATATGTAGTAGTTTTAGCTTACATTTTTCCTGGGCCCCCTGTTTTGGTTTTTATCTTCACCACGAACACCTGAAGGATATTGAAGATGGGTATAATGGGCCATAACTTGCTTATCGAACAAGTTCAAGCAACCTAGTTTCTAACATAAACAAATCAATGACATTATATAGAGTTTATTTTATTTCAGTTCATGGAATTATCTGTGAGATATTGACTCCTGTATCTTGCAGAAACAGGAAACAGAGCAGGAGTTTTCTCAAGACCCAGGACTTCGTGCCAAGTTCTAGATGCAATAAATGGAAACGTGAAATTACGCACAGTGGACACAAAGGTAGTATTGACACAGAGTCATTTATGGGGTCTGTAGCTTCCAGATAAATTTACCACAGTGACTTCAGGTAGGCCTTCAGCTTTACTGAGAGCAAAAAAAATACAAGAAACAGGTAAAGCTAAACCAGGAATATATAACTTCTTCTTTTTTTTTTTTTAATTCTGAAGTTTTACTCAGTCAAATGACCCAATCACTTGACAACTTAGAACAACTGGGTTGCTAGCACACTACTGTCTTCAGAAAATTACCTTGAATTTAAGAGAATGGAAACAATCTTTCTTAAAGTTGTGTCAAAAGTAAGACCAGTCTAGCGTAAAGAATTTTCAAGTCAGGCTGGTTTTCTCTGAAGATTTACTGTTCTTCCAAGGCAAAAAAAAAAGCATCTGCCCATCTTTTTGAGTAAGAAGTACTTCTCTTCCAACTCGAAGATCCAACTTAGTAAAAGTTTTAGTAATTCTCTTGTCCAAAATGACCTGGATGAGCTGCAAGTTAGAAAAGACAGGGAAATGTTTTGAATGTAGGACTGTAAATCATTTGTTTCTCCCTTCAACAAATAAGAAAGCCTTCTCTGTTCTTGCCTGCTGAACCTGAGGTGTTTTACAGATACCCAACCTTATTTTACATCAACTAACCCAACAAGAGGTGACACATATTGGGTTTTGTCATAGGGTGGCAAAGGTCTGAGAGGAGGCCACATCTGCTTTTTAACACATCACCCACACTTGATATGTCTGCTAGAAGCCCTTCTATTCTTTCACAAAACAAATAGTCTCAGCCTTTCTCTCCCCGTGATGGGGACTGCTTTTTCATGCTGAAATCCCAGCTTTCTTAAAAGCAGCAGAAGTTTTGCCACTGAATTTGACCAGGGTCAAGATTTTGCTCTCCTTTTTTTTTGATCATTTTAGTTAATTATTTCACTTGATCTCTATATCCTGGCTTATGAGGGCCACTCAGATGAACACTTAGTGTTCCTTTAAGTCAAGTAGTTAACCGTGTCCTTATTTTTTCCTCCCTTTTTAACAAATCAAAGTGTCTGATTTGCTCTCTGCCAACACAGCTACAGAGCAGCGTAACCTCCGTCTCCCCGCACCCTGGTTTGCAGTCTATTGTACCTTACGAACGCGTGGAATTGGATTAAAAGCTACAGCGCGGTGCTCTGCAGATAAACCCGCTGCAGGTGTGCAATTTAATAGGATTTTAATTCGGTGACAAGTGAACAAAGAAAGGAAGCCTGGAATGGGATTTTCTAGATGAAAAAAAAAAATAAAATTAAAAAAATAATAAAAAAAAAAATGCTCTTCGTGCTGAGAAAAAGCAACTGCGAGCTCTGAGATAAGGAATAAAGAACGGGCCAATGCTCTCTGAGCTGCACTTTCATAGATTACAGCTCACTCAGAGCACCTCCGTTGCTGCCGCTGGGTTCAACAGTTCCTAGTCCACGCTACGTGCGTTTGGCTGTATCGCATTTCATCTGCCACGCTCCCCGCCCAGCCAGCCTGTTCCAATCCTGTGTTGTCTCACTCCCCGCCTTCTACATTTCTTCATATGGTGTTTTCCTCGGGAGATGTCCCCACTTCAGAACGTATTCTGTTTTCGAGATGATTAACAATTAGTTTCAGGCTTCAAATGATATTAAGGCTTCTATTCAGGAACGTGGTGCGCTGATCAAGAGAAATGGCAGAACACGGTCTCTCTGCTGAGGAGTGCAATTTATATTCGGGATGAACTAGGAACGAAGGACCAAAAACAGATGGGGAAGGAAGAGGGAGAACGAAGGTGACAACTAAAAGATCGTGAAGGGATCTGCTAAGCTGCAGACACAAATTGATGCTGCTGATATCAGGGCAAGGTTGGGAGAGTCTTTTCAGATTTCTGTTCCCAGTCCTCCCTCTCATTTTTTCCAGGATTTCATAAAAAAACCTGAGGTTTTAGCACTAATTTCAATGAGATGAGGGTGGAGGTGCAATGAACAGATTTTTTTTTTTTTTTTCCCCCAAGCATAACAGGCTGTAGAGAAGGCCTAGAAATGCCTCGTGGGACAAGATGAGAAAGACACGGAGGCTGGTGTTGTTGGCAGAGGACAGAGTGGAGGATGGGAGCTGACGAAAGACGCTGGGTCGCAGAGAGCCGCAGAGGCTGCGTGAGGTGAAGGAGGTGAAAGGAAAAGTGATGAAATACAGCCATGATGCACAGAGCGATGTGTCAGGCAGCAGAAATGCTGCCCGGGAAACGGCAGTGTGGCTGCTGGATGCCACGAAGGCTGCTGAGGGTTTAGATACCCTGCAGAACGGGTTGGGGCTGAAGGGGGGATTAGTCAGGAGCGGGGACAGATGGTTGCTTGGGAGCGTGGTGATGATTTTTGGTGATCGAAAGTCACAGAACACAAACCCTCCTGCAGTGGGAATCTACAGAAATAGCGATACGAAGTTTTTCAGCAAGCCGTGGAATTAGTACTGACACCCGAAAAGAAGGATCCTGCGATGGTTGAGGTGGGAGCTACCACCTGTTTGAAGAACACAAGTAGGCACAAGTGCTCACATCCAGCTCCTGAAACCCTTCTGAGCTGCAGGTTCAAGGCTTTCAGCTCCCTCACAAACTGCAAACACTTGAACCACAGCATCAGCTGGCTCTTACAAGGATCTCTTTTTTCCTCACACCATTATTAGCATCTTGCACGTGGACTGACAGAATCCGTTAGCTGTTGGGATCTTTAGTCTCTAAACTCTTTCTACACTCTCCCAATCCTTCACTGTCCCCTTCCCTCCTCTGTAACTTCTCTCAAGTTGTCATACTGCCCATTTCATTTTTTTTACCCTTCCTCTCTTACTCTGACACCTCTCATCCCTCACTTTAATCAGCCTCGCTCTGGTCTTGAAATCATGCACAAAATATGCAAAACTGAGAGGCATATTTATAGGTGCATCATTTAAACAAAACCTGGGTCAAACTCTTGTCTGCTGACACCCGCATGAGAGCATTGCAATGGGCATAGTGGGCCCTAAAACTGCCCACATGGGCAGCACAGTTAGAGTATAGGAAGCAGGGCAGATACTGAATAAGATTTCTACTGTTTTGTCCCTAATTTCAGACCATCGGTGGTTTAGAGATTCCTTGCTCGTAGCCTGCACCCAGCTCTGTTTGGTTTTTGACATTAGGTGGTATGGCAGGATGGGTCATTATATTACATTTGGGAAATAACAAAAGCTGTCAAATGTGCCCATCACATGTATCAATCGTTCTTGGTTTGTCCCATTTGTGCCTTCTATCCTCCCTTCCAATTTTCATTGCTGAGCTACTTTTAACACATCTTATATTTTAAAAAACAAAGGTCCGAGGATCTTTATAACTAATGAAAAGGGTTTGTTTTTTTTTTAAAACAGTCCATTTCCAGTCCTGGTCCTGGTTTATGGACGCTCAATACATTTGGGGATTAAAATAACTATAGTGGGATCCCTCCAAAAATGTAATTATGAGTCTTGGTGCGATTAACATTTGTCCAGCACTGTTTTCTGGAAAACACAATGTTCTCTAATCTTTAAGACAAGTGCTGTTACTTTAGGGAAGAGAAATCTGGAAACAGCTGAGTGTCTAATTCATCACTTGTATTAAGCACAGAGGCTTGATCCATGTTCTCATACGCCCTTATATTTAGCCTTGTATCTTGGGAAGACTTAAAGAGTCTATTTTGTTTTCTACCTGTATATCATCCCCTTATGTTAGGCAGTTCGAAGCACCTGACTGACTGCAACAAAGTCTGGTGGAGCAGAAAGGTCTCAAGGATTTAATACTTGGGCATCTTTTGATAAAACTAACGTGTAGGTGGAGAAAAGAGCCTCCTGGTGCTGCCAACAGCAAGAAGAGTCCACACCCTGCTCTCTGTCTTCTGATCAATACATACATGCAGCCTGCTTGTTGGCTAGCCCACCAACTGCTCCCAACCCACCAGAACAGCTTGACAACCTTAAGACCTTGCTCTTGCTTAGACAATACTCAGAGAATCTGAAGGAGCGCTGAAGGTCTGTTGGAAACCTAAGGAAAGAATTAGGGATCTGCAGGGCTGGGGAGGTGGGTGGTGTGGAGATGAAGATCCCTTGGTAGGATGGTGGAGTGGGGGCACGATGTGGAGAATGCTTTGTGGCCTGAGGCTTAGGTGGCATTGGACACAGCTCCATTTAAACCCAGATGTCATTAGTTCTACTTCACACAAAAAAAAATCCCCAAACCACCACCCTCCTCCCAATCCCTTCTGTTTTACTCAATTCATAATTTTTTAAAAAATGTAAATTTTTTGTCTAATTTTCTTTAAAGTTAATGTTTATTTCACCTTGCTGGCTGTGGCTGTATCCACTGAACAACTCAGAACTCTGGAGAAACGTTGTTTAATACGAAGTTGCTCTGGCTCTGCATCGAAATTATGAGAGCTGTCTGTGGAGTATTAGCTTGAGGTGGCTCTTCTGCAAAATAGCCCCAGAGATGTCTGGGCTCATAAATGCACAGAACGGGGGATTCACCTTGCTTTGTGACCTCGAAACTTTCATCTTCCTCCTCCTCTATATGGGACAGGAAAATGTGAGCCACAAAATCCATGAGTAGCAAGTTAAACAAATGCCAGGATCCTAGGTTTGAAGACAAACAAAAAATAATTTTAACAACCTCTTAATCTGTTTATTTTCACGCTGTTTTCTTTTCTGAAGGGCTTCGTTATGGTGGTGGGCTAGGCAAAGGAGCAGGCTAGCGCTCATCAAATGGTACTTTAAAAAATTACATACTTCCAAATGTCACAGCAAAATAGGCACAAACTGCAGTTTTTAAATGTAGGCAAAAGCCTTCTCTCCGATGTCTGCTAGAGAAGAAAGTGTATTTGTGTTTATTTGCTTTCCTGTTCAGGTTCTTCCCTCACGTTCAGTGCTACAACAACTGCTGCTTATCAACAACCACATATCATCCTCATTCTCCCCTAAGACAGATAAACCATTCCACCTCTTCCCTAGCAAACACTCCTACAGATGTCTGTATGTCTTGCATCTCTGACAGTAAATGAGCTACCTTGCAGCTTGGGGAATAACTGCTAAGAGCCAAGAGAGACTCACTGAGGCCATTGACTTTGGAGTCCTCCTTTGGTTGAAAGCCTTTACAGTGAAAAGTAGGGTTTCTTCCATGCCAGAAAGAATTCATCAATCAATTCATAACCTCTGCATCACACGAACACGTTTACATGGACATCAACAAGAAGATAATAGAATTTATATGGATGACCAAGGTTTACAGAGCTTTAAGAATGACAAATACTCCACCTTTTGATGTTACATGTGTCTGAGAAGCTGCTGCTTCTGCTGTTTGCTCATTTGCACATCTTTAAATGATATCAAAGATATCAAGGAAGGACTTGTTTATTTATGAGTGACGGGAAGGGACTTTCATACTTGGAGTTCAAACTACACAGACCTGAGACACTAGTAGTTCACAAGTGTTTCCAACAATCTTACGGGTGTTTTCAATGCGTTCAATAAGAGTAAGCATGAAACAAAAGCTACCACTCCAGTTGCCCCTTGGGATAATACAGAGGGACACAAGTTTTGAAGAGGGAGAAGGTTCCAAAGAGGAATGCACAGCTCACCGTCCAGCCGGTGTGGCTCAGTAATACATCCCCGAATGCCTTGGAAGGGAGATTGCTCAAAGAAATGGAATGTGCTGGGTGATGCAAGGCTCTGTGATGGAGATATGTAAAGGCACGTTTACTGGAGGGGAGATGGAGCTGAAAGAGCTGTAGAGGTCCCATTAGCCCTGATTGTGTAGCACACTTGCCCCTTTGCTGCCTTGCAGCGGGGAGTGACTGCTCAGTTCTGCCAGTCACACTTGGGCATCACCCATATGAAGGCTGGACTGGAAAAGGGTAAAAGTCAATGCTAAATTCCGAGGTGTGAGTATGGCAGTGTATTAGGGGTGCCAGATGTGCCAGGCTTCAAAGTAAGTGCCCCAGGTAGACGTAAGTCTGGGGTCGGTTACCGGTATGCGGTTTATTTTGCATTAACATGATATACATTTGCCTAAGTAATGGTGTTTCCTCAGTGTGGATGCTGCTTATTTTCACTTGCAGGTTGCCCAGCATTCATGCAAGAAATGCTGAGGTTCAAGAAATTTCTGAAAAGCGACGGCCCTAAGTACAGAACTTTTACACCAGATGGCTTGTTAACGTAATGGCTTCAGCCTTGTCCACTAAAACTCAAAATCCTGCCAAAATGGAAACATGGGATAGGAGGGGCAGGGTTTTTTTTTTTAAAAACAACCTTTAAGATTTCAGGTCATATAGCCCAACATCTTAAAGAAACAGTGGTATTAAGGAAGATGATAATAATGATCAAATAAATTGAGGCATCACAGAGAAAAAGACATTTTTTAACTCTCTCACATGTGAGAATAAATTCAGTCTTAGTGCTACTGAAGAGTGGTGGGATGACTGTCATAAGTGGGATGAAAATACCATTTGTAACTCTAAGGAAGGCTCAGCAGAGGAAGGGCTGCTCTCCATCAGTTGTGTCCCCAGCCACTGACAACTGCAGATCAGGGAGGCAGTTCATTAAACTCCTTACGGTAGGAAGAGGGAAGAGGATTTCCTCACCGTGGGGAATTTCAATAAACATTATGCTTCCAGTGCAGCTTGTGCAATTCATTCCTAAGTTCCTCATTGCCCAAAATACTGCATGCAACTTTGAGGAGTTTTATGCAGAGCTCCTCTGGAGAGAGGGAACGGCATGATTATTTTATTATTACTGTAACGCAGCAGCTGATGGACGAGGGACTCTATTGTGCTGTGTTCCCTACGGGTAGAGAACGAAACTGTGATCCCCTCTGCAGAGAGTTTGCACCCTAAAGATAGGGCCAGAGGTAGCAGCCAGATGCAGAAGATGGGTGCACACATACATGGACAATCACCGTGAGAGGTGGGAGAATACTGAAAAATACAAAAGGCAATAACCTTAACATACCCCTTTGTTATGTCTTCGTAGGAAACACATGAAAGTACCGTTTTGAAGGGGAATTTCAAAGAAAACAATGAGGTTTTCTTTGGCTATTTGCGTGGAGACAAAAAAAAAAAGAGGAAAAAAAATCTGAGCGTGCTCCTTTGAAAAATCTAAAAAGTGGTTCATACAGTTCAGGAGCAGCTGCTGCTCACGGGAGATGGTGCATTTCTGCAGAATGAATAGGAGAGAGACACCCTCTGAAGGGTTTTACAAATGAAGAGAAAGCAGGTAGGGTTGATGCAATATAGAAATGGAATCGATTCAAGAGGAGGTTGTAAGTCACTTCAAGCCGCTTTGAGTGGGTGTGACTGCACAGTCCCTTTGCTTCTCCTGCCTTGCACTGGTGTGGGATGGATTTGATGCTTGGCAGCTCAGAGCCCTAAAACAGAGAGAAAACTAACCCAGCTAAAGGAGCAAATAGTTTTCAGTCAGGTTAAACACCTTGAACAAGCCTGCTCCTGGCTAGGTGAGCACTTATGTCAGTGTAAAGAAAAGGAGCATATAGCTGTTGTCAGAGGAGCCTTTTTGGCAAGTAGTTATTGCAGTGAGTCTGCTCTGTGTCACATAGAAGAACCTGAAGGAATGGCAGCTACCACTTGAGAGATCTGGAGTTCTTCTGGTTTGGGAGATTAGCTCTGGTAGGGAGGGACAGCAGAGGCTCACACCTCGGGCTGCTCTTCCCCGGATTTCCACAGGCAGATGATGGCTTCTGCAGAAAGAGAGAATCCTGCCCTTCCCACCATCTCCAGCTACCTGCTCCTACTTTCCTCCCTTCTGCTCATCCTGGAGTTTGAATCAGAAAACAAATCTGGTTGAAAACTAACTCATTTCCCTGAGCTCACTGCATCCCCAGGCGAATGGTGCTGCTTGTTGCAAGGAAGGGAGCAGGAGGAAGCGATGCCCCTATTGACCGCAACATAAATTTCTGTCAGTTAAAATGATCTGGTTCCTCTGCCATCTCCGTACCCAGAGGGGTGTATCAGATGAGAGTCACAAAGAGCCTACTCACCAAAACTCTGAGAGTATTTGAGGGTCATAGTCTTGCTTATTGCGGTCAGTAGGAAGTTCCATCTCAGCTGGAAATCTGATGCCACTTTCCTAAACTCCTCTTTACTCCTGCTTGGCTGCAGGTAGAGAAAAAAATTGCTATATGATAAAGTTAATGAAAAGATTTCCTTACTGTGTTGCAGGCTATTTCCACATAGAAACTTCATACAAAGGTGGGGCAAACAGGGTTTTTTATCAGAATCCTGAAATAACTCTTGTTGAATGGGATCTTTGGACACCATCTAATCCAACCTCTTGTCCAAAGCGTGGCCAGCTTAGTTCAGGCCTTGTCCACCAAGTTCTGAATACGTCCATGATGGAACTTCCACAGCCTTTCTGGGTAACCTCTTCCTGTACTGAATTTCTCTCTCTTTTTTTGTTTGTTTGGGGGTTTTTTCCCTTTATCTATTGGTCATTTTCTTTGCTGCAACTTGTGTCTATTGCCTTATGCCCTATAACTGTGAACTCCCAGGAAAAGTCCTGCTCCATCTTCTCTACACCCTTCCATGAGTTATCTGAGGGTTGTGTGAGATGAAGGCACCACAGAACTGCAAAGTACCATTCTTAATTTAACAAAACAAAAATAAGATAAAGAAGTACAGTTTACCCTGCTTATTCAGAAAGGGAAAAACAAGCTTTACCCACCACCCAGACCCAACTTAATTAGTCTGGCAACCAACCAGATGCAGCAGTACCACTGAGCTACCACCAATTCCAAATCAGTGATGGAACAGGGTGGTAGTGCTGGTGACATACACAGTCATACTTGAACCTTTCACAAGAGCTGGAGACATTGTACTAGAAATTATCATTCTCCTGCTACCTGCTAAAAGTCAACAGTTTCTTGCATCAACAATTTCAGGAATCGTAAAGCGTTGTCTTCATTTTTACTAACATTTTTTTCTTCTGAATGTTGCTTTATTAGAGACTGTTAAAATATGTGTCTAGGAAATGAGAGCAGATACTGAAACCACCCGGGTGGATATATGCACAGAAATATGCTCGTAGTTGTTTGTACAGATGGAACTTTGGTATGCCAATTAATTCCCCATTTTTCTGCGGCGTGCATAAATTGTATTTATGCAAATCTGCAGTCTGGTCAAGTTGGTAGTGTACAGTGTAGCTCCTGCAAGCTAGTGACAGACAGCATGTAGCAGGATAAATGACATGATCCCTTTTTCTTCTCTGAAATTATTAAATTAATTTTATACCTGAATGAGAAAAGCCTGAAGATTTGAAGATAAACAGTTGAAAAGAACCTGAATATCTGTGAAAGGTACCAGCAAAGGCACTAAGTCTTTCAAACCTATGAAATATAGAAGGGAGATCATTACTTGAAGTTCTTGGCATGCTTTCTAGGTTGTTTCTGTGGTTTTTAGCTTTTTTTTTATTTCTTTTTTTTTTTTCTTTAGCTTAAAATATATCAAGACATCTGTTCATAGTGTTTTCATTAATATAATTATACTATTCCTTTAGTGAGGTGTAATATCCTACTTTGAAATCAGTCAGAATTCATGCTCATGTCCATTTCCACCATATCTGCGCTGTCCTAGACATCACGGCAAAGGTGGCAACAATAAACCCTTCCACTATGAGAGGTGGGATTTGGTTATAGGCAACACCAACTTATTTATCTCAGATTTTATGTGGCTGAGAAAAAAACAACCTTGGTTTATCTATTGAGGGGGAGAAAATTTTTAAAATAACAGAAAATGCAGACTATTCTGTAGACCAACAGAAATATAGACAATATTGCAAATATCAGTGCAGCTGTTCCCCCAAAAGATTGGAAGCTACTACCCAATGCCAGAAGCTACATCACTATGGCACTTCTCTGAACTTATACCCTTCTAACTGAGACATCTTCCTTCAAGGAGGCCTATGGATAGGGTCTGTGAAAGCTTGCTTATTATAAAAAACAGTCTGGAAAAGCAATGAAAAAGGAGAATGCAATAACTCCACCGTGGAAAGAGTAAGATCATCATCCACATAATGGGCACGTGTAACAAGAGCGTTCCACGCAGCGCTTTTGTTTTTAAGATGTATATAAATATTATTTAAATGGTTCTCCTGATGGTTCTGTGAAGAGGCCAAATGATTATTCCTACAGAAAGGCTGCGGCACGTCCCTTGTCAGTGAACGAGTTGGTGGAGGGCCAGGAACAAAGAGCTGAGGTTTCCCTCAGTCAGTGCCATGCACAGCCTAGTCCAACGTGCCCGTCTCTTGCTGATAATTTCAATGGCAGCTCGTTAATCGAAAAATTAACTTGCTGGTATGTTCTCATCCCTTTTCATGAAGCTGGCACGTGCATTATGTCGTGGCTGCATACAAACTGCATATTTTACTGTGTAGAGCAGCACATCGATCCCATAGGCCATGGTACAGTCAAAGGACATGAAAGCTGAAAGGCTGAGAGTGCTCGTCCAGTTCAGCACACAGCATTTTAAAATCTGGCCACGAGAAATGATTTTGTGTACATTGATTAATAACAGAGGAAAATGCAACTCTTGGAAACTTCTTTTTTTTTTTTTTTTTCCCTCAAAGAAAAAGGTAAAAAATGAATGTCCCTGTTTGTCAAATTTCTTCTAAAGATACATCATTTAGTAACACAAATCCCACTCCTGCTGCCACAGGAAGCTTTAGCAGAGAGTCAGAATGGAAAGCCTTTCATTCTTAGCCTTTAAAGTTGAAAGGATGATATAACCTGCTGCATTCTCATTTTTATTGGCTCTTTTCCAGCACTTTGGGTTACAGCAAGACTGTAATTCCCATTAGGGCAGATGCCATGAATAAGCAAGAGGAAATGCTGGAGCTTTAACAATGGCAAACAAGGACTTAAGTGGATAGACAAAGTAGAGCAAAAAAAACCAAACAACCCAAAACCACATTACATTTGAGTTCTATGTTGTTCTGCAGCTCCTCCGGATTCCTCAGCTTTGTTTGAAAGAGCTTTCCAGGCACATCCAGAAAACCCTCACTGATGACAGCACGCAAGTCTGATTGCAGAACAGTGACTTTGCTGTGGCTGTTGAAGACTGTTCTCATTGTCTGTAGAGAATAAGAAAACAGTTAATGCCTTTCATTTTCTCAAGCCCTTAACTGAGTCAAAAAGCTTCCCTTATTCAATACTAGAATGCATATAACCAGTCTCCAAATTGGCAGGGGGAATTCAAAGGAGATGAATCTTGTCTTCAAGAGGTTTTTTTGTTCTGAGAGATATTCTTCTCAATGACACTCTGTGTTATGGTCTGTGATGGAGCAGACAAGGCTAACATGCTTGAAGTTATTTGGGCAATTGGTTTTGCCTTGGTTTATAGTTACACCAAATAGTGGGATTTTTCTTTAAAACATGGAATGCTGTATCAGGGCCAGATTTCCCTGGAATGCTACTTGTCTTTAGTACATGTTTCAATTAAATTCAAAGGCGAGTTTCTCAAGTTGGCCAAACCTTTGAGAAGGTAAAAATAACTTAAGAACTATGGTGTAAGTTAAAATAATACTAGTTGGGGTTTTATCCCATTTATCTGCTTCTGAGTCATTTGTGAATGAATCTGGCTTCGTATTTGTCCCAAGAAGTATTACTCACATAGATATTGCAAACAATTTTCAGCCTAACGCTTGATCCTTATCTCTTCATCTATTTTTTCCTTATTTAATTGCTAATATCAAACAGTATTGCTTCAGATTCTGATGAAACGATGAAAATAGTGAAGGGAATTAAACCTGAATCTGTTAAAAGTTGTTCATCTGTACATTTAGTCTCTCATTCTAGTTGGAACTGGATGATCTTTAAGGTCCCTTCCAACCCTGACAATTCTATGATTCCCGTACTGAAATCTGTAAGATCCTAAAGCTTTTGTTGACTTTTGGGCTTTTATACGAATCGCCCATGTCCAGTTTGTCCCTCCAGAGGAAAAATCATTTTTGAAAAATTCAGAAAAACTTCAGGGTTCATGAACTCTTTAACAAATCCCATTCACCAGGTGCTTACCGTGACCCCACAAACAGCAGTGAATGCAGATGCCCATTTGTTTGCAAACATCATTCCCAATCTGGCCGCTTTTCTTTTTCATTCTCCTGCCGGATTTACTGAAATACCAAAAGCACTTTGATTCTCACTCAGTAATCCCCTCCAGCTACGTTAAAGACAAACTCTGTGTTCTTCTTTGACTTCGAGGTCCCAGTGTCAGAAGAAGAGCTGCTCTGTGCACCAAGAACACACGACCCGAGCGCCGGGAAGTACCGCGGGCGGTATCTTCAGTACGCTGCTATCACCCAGCTCCACGCTGCCGTGTTTTAAACTGGTCCCTGTGGCCATTGCACTCCACTCCACTCAATATAATTCTCTAAATGACCGAGATCCAGCTCGGACAACACTTAAATACAGCTTACCAGAGGCAAGAATCAGCCCCAGGAAATGACAAGCATCATATTCGCATTCCTTTCTCACAGGGAATTTGCACCTTTTTATGCTCTAATTACTTCTGCGTGTCCAGGTAGTAGCAGCTGTCAGCCTGCTTTATCTACACATGATGGGAAAGTTAAATTTTTTTTTTTTTCTTTTCGTTTGGATGCTGACCCTGCCAAAATTGTTCCTGTTTTCTCAGCAGGTGGCTAAACCATTGCAAAGCACTCTACAAGGGGTGGGGTGGTTCCACCATTCAGAGCTGCACAGCTCCCCTCTTGTCCTTCTGAGTAGAAGTGCTCTCACCTGCTTCCACCATCAGTCTCTACTTGAAATTCCAGGTGTGTTTTAGGCCGAGAAAACTGAGAAGGATGATGAGAATTATCACATGGCTCTTATGTGAGAAGACGAGGTGAACTTCAGCTTCAGATAGAAAGATCAAAGGCAGGATGGGATGGAGGTTTGCAGGGAGAGTTGCATGAAGAAGGGCAGACATTTTAAAGCTAATAAAAGAAAGTACTTTTTAACACAGTTAAATCAAACCCACTACCCCAAGGTGTTGTAGATGCCAAAATCAAGCTGTTATACCAAGATGTGCGTATAACCTTCACCCCAGACTGCTGAAAGCAAGGAGGGTACAATGGAGGAGTGAGGTATCACTTGCTCTACTCATACCCACTTCACTTGAACATCTGATGAGGGTTACCAGGGGCAATGGGATATGAATCCACACAAGCCTGGGATTGTGTCTGGCTAAAATATTCAACATTCCTTTCTGAAGGACATCCACCTCCCCACTAAGCATCCGTGTGTTTCTCACAAGCTGAAAGTTTTAAGCACCTGTGGTGTCCAGCAAACCATCTTCTGTCATACGTTGAACAAGGGGATGACTTTGCAGGAGAATGTTTAGCTGGTGTCTGTTTCCAGCCTCATTTCCCTGGAGCCCAGTATCCACAGCTTTGGCAAGATCTCTAACAGAAGTTGTAATAAGAGGCTGTGTGACTGCTGAAAGACCATCAGTGACAAGACTTACATAATTTCACCTACCGAAACTATGCTTTTGAAATTGCTGATGGGACTAATCATCAGGTACACTGGAACTCCTTTGCCCTTCCCTTGTGTTTTAAAGAGGCTCTAGAAAAGGTGCAAACATTATTAACTTGTGAGAACAGCGCCAAGAGCTCAGTAAGGTGAAGAACCAGGTGCAGAACGTACTCAGTTGGAAGCGTAGATCTGACCCTGATGCTCAGGCCTGTGAGGTTCACTTTGTGCTGGTTAAACAGCATAAAGAGGATAAAGAGGCTGCTGCTAGAGAATTCCCCCTGCCTTGGCTGAAGTTCTCTTTATGCTGGATCTTGAGGGTGTAAATTCCCACTTGCTGCAGCTTTTCTGCATGTCAGGAACAGGCAAGGGAAAACCAGAAAGCTACAACCAGCCCCTTGACGTCATGGCTTGAGCACAAGAAGGATGATGTAAAGTCTGAGTAGGCAAATCAAATACAAATGACTGGGAATAGCTGGCACTTGCAGCCTTGCTGGGTCACACCTTTTGCTGCATGAGAAGCCCTATTCAGAAGCACGTGAAGCTGAGTTTTTCAAGTATTTAGTATTTCCAAGGGCTCCTGCAGTGAATGGGAACAGAGATTACTCAGCACTTCACAGAAGTCAACCTTTTGTCTGTGTTAGCACACCTATGCATGTTTGTGCAATATTAGTTTGCATTATTATTTTATTTTTTAAAGCTTTGTAGAAGTAAGTAAAGGTATGTGCTTTGCATGCTGTTGGTGATCAAATTTTCCCATAAAGAAAAGCTACATTTATTAAGGAAGAACGTGACCCTGCTGTGCAGTTCATGAAGTCACAGTTCCCCTTCCTCCCCTTTATAGTGGGGACACAGTGCAGTGATTTAAGCCAGGCAGCGTGTTGGGGGAAAAAAAATCTTATACTTGCTGTTTGAAGGAGAAGAGAGAACCTGATTTCTTCTGCTTTCTTCCCCATTGATGACTCATCTCTTCTGTCATAGCCTGGACCACATCAAAACTCAAGGGTTTGGAAGTATGGAAGGACACCAATGGCAGGAATGCTGCAGGGAGGGTAGGGCTCCTCATAACAATGCAGCACTGAATTAATCACTTTACAGTGATATTTTACTTTTGCAGTGTTCCAAGAGTTAAAAATGCAGCTCCTGAATGCACCTCTGTAGTGAGAAGAATGATACTGTAAAGCATAAAACCAGGCAGAGATATTAGTTGTTAGAGAGGTTTTTGTCTCATTCTTCCCATGGGAGAAAGCCAATCTGAGCAATGACCTTAAGGAGGATGGTTCAGAGGATGCTGCCCTGCAGTGCTCCTTCCAACGTGCTCTGGTCAGAGATGAAGAAGATTTTGCCAGCTGATCCCTGGGATCTCTGAAAAAGGGGAGGGTCTTGTGCCCTTAAAGACTTCCCAACCTGCTCCCTGACCATGCAGCTTCACAGCAGCTGGCATGTTAGTGATCTCCCATGTGCCAGAGAGTGGTCAGGACACTGTGTGAAACCAATTTTAGAGTAACTCCAGCATGTGCTATCCCACTGGCTTGGGCATGGCTGGGAGAAGACTGGAAACTGCCTTCTGACCCTGCGTTCTCCTCTCTATGGGGGACCACTGACTGTATCTCAGAGGCTTTCACAGAATCCAGAGGGAGGAAAAGGCCCCTTCAGCATATTCATGGTGTAGGAAGAGATGGGTAGGAGGGTGAGCATGATTTGGACCATGGTCAGTATACAGCTAAGAACACTGTGCTGCTGTTGTCTTGCAGTGAAGCATCTCACAGAATCACAGAACGGTAGGGGTTGGAAGGGACCTCTAAAGACCATCTCGTCCAACCCCCCTGCCAGAGCAGGATCACCTAGTGGAGGTCACATGGGAACGTGTCCAGGCGGGTTTTGAATGTCTCCAGAGAAGGAGTCTCCACAACCCCTCTGGGCAGCCTGTTCCAGTGCTCTGTCACCCTCACCGTGATAAAGTTTTTCCTTATGTTTACCCAAACCCTCCTATCTCATAACCAGTCCAAACTGTTTGAGTGAACGAGATGCCCAGCTTTTTTAGTTTCACAGGTTCTGGAACATACCTTGGCTATGATAGAAAGGTCTATCTTTCTCCCGAGTCGTTTCTTAAACAGTGTAATTTCTGTTAAAGAAGAGGCAGATGTTTCGTATCATTAATATTTTACAGACGAAGAGATGGTAATGAAGATAAATCTTTTTAAGTTAGAAAGTAGATCCCTAGGGGAGTTCTGGAGACTAACAGAGGGCACAGTGGGGGCACTGAGCCAGCACTACGGGCTGGGCTGCAGACCCTCACAGTTTAAAGCTTGCAAGCAGAAGCTGCCCAGGTCATCGTTCTTCCTTCACGGCAAATCTGTTAACCCATGACACACAGGAAAAAATGCTTCCAGTATTTTTTGTGCATTAAATACTTAATCAGGACTAATGCTTTTTTATATGTACAGTTTAAGGTGAATGAAAGCAACATTAATTCTAAACCTCCTGTATTTTGTTTGAAGGGTTTACGTTTCCGCCTTTACGCATCTATAATTCTGCAGCACTGTTAATAGGACTTGGTTTCTTTGGTTCTATTTTCTCCTGTTTAAAATGTGTTGTAATAAAGACAAGCATGACCCAAGAATATCCTTTTTAAGAGCAAAATATACAATAACTGATTCTTACTTACAGGAAAATCGAGTATAAAGCAACTTAACAAACTGCAGACAGGGAAGGGTTTTCAAGTGAAAATTTCCGTTTCTCTGAAGTTTGTACAAACCAGAAAGACCAGGATGTACATACAAAGGGGAGCAGCTGATTACTTACATATCCTTCCATGCACACACATGTTAAAAACACATTACTAAGTTCACTCTATCAAGCATTCAGCTGCAAGAAATGCCAGAATTAAGACTGTCTGCAAGTCTTCCTTGAGCATATGAACAATTAGTACAATCTTTTGCATCTCTGAAGTTTAAGCAAATATTAATGTATTCATCTCTCTCCAGTGCTCAAACATACCTTTAGATTTGGACATATGGAGCAATACTGGAAACCCTGCCAAAGCATGAAGCATCCAATCTTCAACATTTTTACAGAATGACCTGATTGACAGAAGGTGTTCCGAAGGAA
Organism: Actenoides lindsayi; assembly: GCA_025331215.1. Classification (NCBI taxonomy): domain Eukaryota; kingdom Metazoa; phylum Chordata; class Aves; order Coraciiformes; family Alcedinidae; genus Actenoides; species Actenoides lindsayi. The sequence goes on from WTSP01006017.1 coordinate 17,523, forward strand.
TATCCTGCAGGAAATCATGAAGTAGGATGTTCTCCATTTCCTAGAATACAAATTCATGGAGCTGGACATGACTGGTGTACCAAAGATATTTACAGCATCGGGTAACAATATTGTAGTGATAGTTTAAATGTAAATATTAAAAGTCCCATGTTTTTTTCCTTCCAAATAAGCAATTGCTAAGCTACATTTATTAGCAGAAAGATGAAAGATCCTAACGCTAAACGTAGTTTCCTGAGTTAATTACTAGACACTACTTAATGACTTGCTGTAAAGAAGCAGCAAATTATTTTGATCAGAAAACTGCATATTTCTATGCAGAATGTCACCAAGAAATGCAGTAGGAAAGGAAAGTTCTCAAAGGAAAAACAAGTCTCGTAAATTGGAAACCGGTTATCAGTCAAAATTTCAGTCACATAACCTCGTGCCCGAACCACAGCCCGCATTTCGAACAGCATACTCCCTAGGAATACATAGCAGCAAAATGGAAGTTATCTCGGTTGCCACTGGCTCCTTTCAGAATCTGCACATTTCAAAATGTGCTGTCTCAGAAGAAGCCAAAGAAACAGCCTTGGGGTACGAACGGAAACCACGTCCTATGGAACAAAAGAAGCAGCCGGCCCTTCTCTTCTGGTAAAGCTACCCAACCAGCACATCCTAACACGACTACAATGAACAAGTGTATCGACAGTACCTTGAAGAGCTGCCTATCATAGATTTTGAACAGCTGGCAGACATCTGTCAAGGACATCAGTGCTATTCTTGCAGGCTGCAGAGACCTCCAGAACGACACGATACAGCCTTTCACCTGCCGCACAAAGTCCTTTGTGAATTTTCACTGATTTTACTCTGGTGAAATGTGAAGTGTAATTCAGGGAGACAGCACGTGTAAGCATAGAAGCAACAGAATGACTAAGGAACTGGACTCTTTGCCTGGTCCCATCCTGGCTGGGCTCCAGTATGAGTGTAAGGGGCATCCTGGGGGCAGCAAGTTGAACCTCGCAAGGCAGCGTGAGGAAGAGGAGAGAAACAAAGAATTGTGCCATGGATATGCAGATAAAATGAAAAATATGTATCTGTGGCCCTGTGTTTCGTGCCGGGCTCAGATCTGTTGTTGTGCCAGGAATGCTCAAGATACACCTGCAAACTCCAATTCTCAGAGCATGCCGTGTTAATTAAGAATTCCTGAGCAATTTCACTGAATGGTCCTTTTGTCTATAAATGATTGTCTACCTTAGATCAAACCATCATGTAAATAAGCTACGCAGAAACGATTTTATCCTTAGAGTTGTTCGCTGTTGTCAGAATGAGTGTTATTAAAGCAAGGCATACCTTGTCTAGCTCTTTACTGCTCACCATATGTAAAATATCTTGACAATAGCTGTAGTACTCATCAGCAAGCAGCGCAACCTGGAGAAGGTAACCAAAAAAAGAGGGTACAAAAAGATCACGCAGGCAAAGAGCTAACTTGCTTGCTTACCAAATACTCGAATCTACCATTTCACCGGAGTAATTCTTCCCTAGATCTTGCTCCCGAAGATAGACTCTGCTGAATTCGGGCCAAGGGTCCTGAAATCTCTCTCGTTCAGTCTTCAGATAAATGACAGATGGAGAACAGTGAAAATTTTCTCAATGTATCAGAATGATTTTGAAGAATAAAAAAAAAAAAAATTAAATCACAATTATCTTGTCAGTTCTGTTAAAGGTATTAAGTACTTTCTTGAAATCGTGTGACATGATTTTTTAACACAATGTATTTCTTCAGAGGGATGCTTGTCTTGTCTTTTTTTTTTTTTTTTTTTAGAAAGTAGGGGTGGATTAGAGAAACAAGCACTAAATATTTAAATCCTAAACAGTACGTGAATTTCTTTGCAAACCCAGTGAATATTTAACGCCATCCACCTCTTCCACATGCATTTTCTATAGAGCTTGGGACACAGTTGTAACCTTCTAAATAAGGCTGCAGATAGCTGGCTCTGCTATCATATCAGCACATTTCTCATCAGCTGTCATTGCACCCACTTCAGAGCGCTCGTTACCGCACCCGAGCGCTCTGTAAAAATAAGACAGACACCCAGTCTCTCATTTTATCCTCGCTTTGGTCCGTGCAAGTTCGTTGCTCACGCTCTGCTGGCTGCCTTCCAACAGCCCCGGTGTCAGCCCATCCCATGACAGCACGCTGGCTTACGGGAGAAGTGCCGTGGGTTAGCCTGGCAGCTGCCCGTTGTGGTCAGCAAGGGTTGTGCTCTTTGGTTTTTTTTTCCCCCCCTTAATCGTTCCCTAGTATTTCAACATTTATCGGGAGAATAAACTCTGAGCGCATTGAAAAGCCGTCAGCTCTGCAGGAGAAGGGTCTGTTACCATGAGCCTCGGGCAGGGAAGGTTGTACCCCACTAACTCCCCTAATCTTCAGAACCTGGGCTCTCAGCCACAATTTCCACTCTCGGCACAGAAAAGAATTATTTGAGCAGACGTTAAGACAACACAACTATTTGGCTGTTAGGGGAAATAAGGGGAAATAAGCATTTAGTGGGATTATGCAGACAAAGGTTGTTCTGAAGAAGCTGGTGGGTTAACTGTGTTTCATCAGAACGTATTATACAGCAATTCTAATTAAGCACGCGGGTAAACATTGTGTTAGAAGTCTAATGTAGCTGAAACTCACTGTTGGGGTTTTTTGGCTCGTGCTCATGTAACCAGCTGCATCTCCAGAACTGCAGGCGTTTCCACTGTGGTAAAATACACAACAGAAAAACCTTTTCAAAAGCCCACCAATTTATTCTGCGTTTAGTAAGAAAATGAGCTCAAACTGGATGGAGTGCACTAGGCTGGAACATTGCGTTTGGGAAACAAATCCTGCTCTCTTTCCTGTCATTCAGCAGCCCCGTGATTTGCTAATGAGTCTGAAGCCCAATTTCTTATTTTTAAGATAAAACTGAACCATTCATTAGAGACAGCAAGGTATTAGCCATTTAACGGTGCCACGTCTTCCGACTTCCTCGCACCACAATCATGGGTTTGCATTTGTAGTTGCACTTTATTTGGAATCGTAACAGCAAACATGGAAATAATGACAGCATAATCATCCTCCTGCTTTGATTCCACAGTAATTACATTTTCTGCACCCTGTATCAGCTTAGATGGCATTTTTCTTTCTGGCTTTCCCCCGTTCACTTTGCAAGCCTGCCTTGATGTTCTGTGCGGTCATCTGGACCTGCAAAGGCTTGACCACTGGCTTTTGGCTGAAAAGCCAGGGATGCAGGCACAGGGGGCTGCTTTCTTGCCTTACCATCCCCTACCTCTCTCCCTGCTTGCTTTGCTGAGGCTAATCCTGCAGGAGGGAGAGGCGATGTTGCTAGTAAAAAGGACGCGCTGTGAGGGTTGGATTCCTCCAGTCAAGCCCCCATCTGCTGCCGACACCTGCTCGCTGTCTGTGAAGGCATTTCGAACGCCGGGGTCCTTTTGGGCTCAGCTATTTTGAAGGGTGACAGGCAGGGGCTTTGTAGAAAATGCGCTCCACTGGTGCCTGCCAACACTCGGGCTATCTAATCAGATCCCGGCTGCTGGGCTGTATTATAAGCCAGGGTACTACCACGCGTCCTGGAGGGACAGAGGACGAACTGTAAGAGCTTTATCTGCTCGGAAACTCAAGCCCCTGCAAATGCCTCCTCTCCCTTCTCTGCTGCCCACAGGACTGACCCTTGCCACCTGAAAAAGTACCTTTCCCTCTGCCACTCCTCCCTGCCTTCAAAGCTGTGCTCCAGCAAAACAACTAAACTGGCTGCCCGAGACAGGGCACAACATTGCCATTTGGTATGTTTGGTGAGGCTGCTGACTCTGTCTCCCAGACGTTTTAGTTTTGGTGGCTTGGCAAAGGGAAGAATGCCTAAGTAGGGAAGTGGCGCAGTGCTCCTTTCAAATGGGTCGTTCCTGCAGATTTCTAAAGCCTGTGAAACAAAATTAATGAATATTTTCCAGCTTCTGCTCTCCCTGAGAAGGCGGCCAGCTGTATCTTCTGCTGCTGCTACTATGGCAACACGTTTCAGCACTGCTCTCCTCTGGTGGGCTGGCTCCCACTCACAAGGGGATGGTGAGGTGAGAGAAGGGGTGTTGTGTGGGTCCTCCAGTGCCCCAGCAGCCACCCAGCAGCTTGGTGACAAATAAGTGTAAATACCAATGGAAAACCAACATCTCTGTGCTCCCACTGTTAGCAAAAGGGGGTTCGGGCTCGGCTGGTGCCCATATAAGTGCTCGGCTGCCAGGCACTGGAGAAGTGCCTGGGGAAAGACAGGGTGCACAAAAGAGGAGGTGGGTGGGAGAAAGGGAAAATGGGTGACAGCAAAATCACAAGGAGTTTCACTGTATCTCTTGCAGAGTTTGGATGATGCTGTAGAGTGGGAACTAGAGCTAAAATGGGAAATACAATGGTGGGGATGACAAAAAGACTAACAGAGGAGGCGAGCGGGAAGGACAAAGGAAAAATGAAAGGAGGTAGCGTGGTGAATGGGCATGCTGTTGGCTGTCAGATTACACTGAGATTAGAAGAGCTAATTTGCTAGAATCGTATCAGATCTTTTTTATTAAAAAGTCGTGGGTTCGCTTCACTAGAACTTCAGAAGCCCAAACCTTCCCTATTACTAGAATCATAAAATAACTCTTAGGATATAAAATTTGCTGGCATTTCTTTAACACTGCTATACTCTGAGCCAGAGCAGGTATGATTTTAGGGAGAGCTTGTCCTCAAAGCTCCCATAGAGCACCTCCCTTCCCTAGAGGGCACCCCATTGTAACGCAAATGAGTAAATATCATATTCCCTTAAATCTCCCTCGTACATTTGGAGACCTTATTGGTTACACTGATGTTTCTTTACGCTACTTTCATAGCATCAGCAGCAGAGCTGTGGTACACATATCTTAAAAAAAACCCCAAGATTTCTAAACGAACCAAGTCACAGGTTCTGTATAAAAGCCTCATCCTCATCGCTCCTCAAGTGAACATGTTCCAACCCAGACAACTGCTTCATCTGAGGTCCCACTGACTATCAAAAGTCAAACGCCTTCTTTGTAGTCAAAAGCAAACCATTATAATCCTACTGCCATTTTTGTGACACCAACAAGCACAACTCCCAACCTGCCAGGTTCTTCACTGGCCTAGTTCCTCACTACCAGCACCAACTCAATGGCCAACAATCTCAACGCGGTCAAGAAATATTATTTTCAATAGAGAGAGTGGATCACAGTTTTGAAACCATCCTTTCTTCACCAACCCCTAGGCTGGGTGGATGTCTCGGTCTCTCAACTGGTTCCCAGCTCCACCTTCCCCTCAGGTAGGTGCAATAGAAAAAGCATCTGCACGTTGGACTCTATTCAGTCATGGGAGGGAGCAATAGTTATTTAGGACAAATTCACTACTCAAACAGACATCCCCTGTCTCTGCCAGATGGAAATGGCAACAAGCCAGAGAATTATATCCCATTAGTGGGGTCTGGTCCACAGACCAGAATTTGGACTGCACTGAAATGGTATATTAAAGATCTTCTTCACTATAATTTGGAAATTTCCACACTAACATGCTCTCAAGAATTGAGATGGTATGGGTCTAATACCCCTGCTGCAATTATACCATTACCTCAGTGAGAACAGAATTTTTTCTTGCAAGTAGAAAAGTCTTGAAGGTTTCATTAATCTTTTCCTAAATTTCAATTTTCTAATTTATATTTATATATACATATATAATTTGCCATTGCTGGTTTTCTCAGCTTCACTGGATCATGAAAAATTAATTCCGATTTCAAAAAGTACTGAGCCCTACAGGGAGGGCAGCAAAGATAAATTATTTCCTTGATGTGTTCCTGTTTATTTGCAAAGAAAGTAAAAGCTCAATACTGATGGAAACAAACTCACTTATTTGTCTGAAGCTGCTGCTTGTTTTGTATGTGACTTAATTGTTTCTTTCAGAGTTGTGCTACTCATGCTTCTCTGGCTGTGTTTTGTGCTTTTTTTCCGGCTTTCTCTCTGGTTTTTCCTGCTGTCTTTTATTACAAAAGTAACAGTGACAGGTGTTGTGAGATCTGCCTGTGGCTTGGGACAGGGACGTGTGGCTGCATTTGGAGTGGAAGCTGTTCTGAGTTCATCTGTCTGGCTTCACACAACAGTTTAGTGACTTGTTATAACTGTCTGAAATGAAGGAAGCATCAGACAAGATAATTCCATCATTAAGAGTTTTTTCTATTGCGATTAGAAAGATGATCTTTGTCTGAATATCATCTTTATATTTTGATTAATTTTATATTTTTTTTTAATCTGAAAAGTTGTCCCAAGAAACTGCATCTAGATCATGAGTTGGCTGGTTGATGTCAGCCCTTTCCCTGGAATTTACCACCTTTTCCTTGGTTTGACCAAGTTAAATACAGTTTTTCAGTCGTAGGTGTCCAGGCAGACACCTCTGGCAGCTGGTGGAGAAGGAGGAGGAGACCTGCAGCCAGACATAGAATCACAGAAACATTAAGGTTGGAAATGACCTGCAAGATCATCCAGCCCAACCATCTACTAAACATTATCAGGACCACTAAACCATGGCCTGAAGTGCCACATCTAGATGTTTTTTGAACCCCTTCAGGGATGGTGACTCCACCCTCTCCCTGGGCAGCCTGTTCCAAGCCTCACCACTCTCTCAGTAAAAAATTTTTCCTAATATCCAACCTAAACCTCCCCTGGTGCAGCTTAAGCCCATTTTCTCTCATCCTATCACCAGTCACCCGGGAGAAGAGACCAACTCCCACCTCACTACACCCTCCCTTCAAGGGAGCTGTAGAGAGCAAGAAGGTCTCCTCTCAGCCTCCTCTTCACCAGACTAAACAACCCCAGGTCCCTCAGCCACTCCTCATCAGACATGTTCTCCAGACCCCCAGTGCAGCAGCTCTCCTGTGATTAAACAGGGGCTATAGCACATTCCCCAGCCCACCAGAGAACACGGCTCATTTCCGTGAGGAGGGACAAGGTCACAAGCTCCGCAGACATAAGTGGTGGTCCTGGCTCTCAGCAGTGGCTAAAGTCCTTGTTCCTGCAGCTGGCCTGGATTTAGCCAACATCACTTCTTCCGTGCCTCCCACTTTTTGTAATTTTTCCTCATATTTCTATGCTGGGAGGAAAAAGAGCAACAATTCCAATTGTTCTGTTCTCTCTCATCTCTCCTAGGACCAGAACTAGCAGCTCTCCTACTATGCCCAGCAAGACTGCTGTTTTCAGGTGTCACTGCAGGGAAACACCTTTCTTTCCCTGGAGAAGAAAGACCAGCAAAGACTAAGCCAGAGACCTGCAGTGTTCCTTGAACACTGGTGAAGACCTTTCCTTGTTGCAGATGTCAAATCTTAGGCCTGTTCTGGTTATATTGGGTGCACGGGTAAGAATGGATATCACTTCAGTAAAGCTCTCATGGGAAATGAGCCTCGAGTTACCTATGAATAATTTGTTTGGTCTTACAACAACCAACTGCCACTTGATCATCTACAGAACCTGATCCTCTGGCCTGTCCCATTCTTTACTGTTGTCACTTTATGGACTTCTGCAACATTACTCTGCTATAAAACCCGTGGGGAAAGGCAACAAACCTATGGGTATAATTTTTTTCAGGCTTTTAAAGAGTGTTCACTCAATTAAGTAACTATAATATAAAATATCACTGTTACTGAAACAGTTTTATCATTATATCTGGGTGCTTAATAGGCTGATTCGTATCCCTCTAACATCCATCCTATAGAAAAACGCTGTATCTCCCTATTAAAGAATGGAAATCAAAGTACAGAATTTACCCATATACACATTAAAGTAATATTCAAGTCTGTAAGAGAGTGAGGATATGAACCTGGTCTCCAAAGCCCAAGGCATAGGCTGCACCTGTTTTGCTTCTATGCATTTAAAAGGAGTGTAAAACTGTCATGGAATGGAAGAATTTTGTTGGTTTTTTTTTTTCTTCTGGGGACAAACACAAGCCTGTGGTTTAATTCAACCATGAGCACCATGCTCACTTCTACACCTTTGTCTGTCGAAATATCTTCATCAATTATTTTTAGATTTCTAATTTTTGCAATCGATCTACACGTGTCTTCAACATTTTCTCCTTGTTATTCCCTTACAAGAAGTGATTTTAAAATCTGAAATTTTAAACCAAAGCTAAGGAAGTATTTTCAAAGTAATATCTCTTTGTTTCAAGTAGTAAAAAAACCAGGTAACACTTTAAGACATGTCTCTTCAGCCTACTGTTTAATAAGGCAGGTGCTACAGGGTCATGAAGCGATCTCAGTATGTTTATTTGAGCTCCCATTTCAGGTCTCACTATATTAAGCTCTTCTTTTAGGTTTGGCAAGAGTTCCTGCTCTTAAGATCTACATGGCTAAACTATCTAATGCAAGAAAGTCCCATTAGTCAGGGCAGGATTCACAGTGGAGCTTCTCCATTAGGGCACAGCACTTTTATAGTGTGTAAAATAATAAGAAGAAAAATACAATACTGTTGTCGATATTGAACAGATGATTTACAGACTTTTATGTACAGGCAATATATAGACTCTCATGTGACATTTTATGATTAAAACATTTCAAAAAACAAACCTGGGATAACTTTTTTCAGACAGAAGACAGCAATAACGTCCGTAAAAAGGAGAGTTCTCCTTGATAGCTATTCCAGCATAGTGATACCTAGAAAATAATTAAAAATAAATAAATAAATTACTGACAACCATATGATTTTCAGCAACTCAGCAAATAATTCATATACCTCCTTGAAATGTAGATGAATATTTTATTTAAATAAGAAAAGACCAAGAAAAAAAATCTACTTTTCTTTTTTAAATTCTGTTGAAAAAAGACTTTCCACAAATTTTTTACAAACTATTTTAAACAGGTTTTGCCCTTGAATGATACCTTTTTTCTTAAAAAAAAAAAAAAGCCAGTGAATGGGGTGCAACAGATTTATCTGTATATGGAGTCAGGGACCAGAGTCTCAGCTGATAAACGTCCCCATATCTCCATGGAAGTGGAAGGATTTCATGCAGTTTTTGCAGCCACTCACAATTGCTTAAGGACTGGATGACCCAACAGTGGTCACAGAATCACAGATAAGGGACCTTAAAGATCATCTAATTCCAACCCCTCCTGCCATGGGCAGGGTAACCTTCCACTAGACCAGGTTGCTCAAAGCCCCATCCAGACTGGCCTTGAACACTTCCAGGGATGGGGCATCTGCAACCTCTCTGGGTAACCTGTTCCAGCATCTCAGCACCCTCACAGTGAAGAACTTCCTTACATCTAATCTATATCAACCCTCTTTAAGTTTAAAGCCCTTAACCCTTGTCCTATCACTACATGCCCTCTAAAAAGTCCCTCTCTGGCTTTCTTGTAAGTCCTCTTCATGGCAAGCTAAAACCCAAGAATCTTGCTGGACCTTCTCTAAGGTTTATTCCAACCTTGGTGAGCAACAGAGTCACCATCCCAGGTGCTACCAGGTTGGATCACTGGGAAGCCAGAGGAAGAGTGCAGCAGTTTTGGGCCACCAGCAGCCAGCAGAGGGTAACCTTCTGCTGCTAGAAGCGAGATGTGGAGGCTGGGGGATATCAGGCATCATGCCAAGTCCTGCCAGCTAGGAGGAGAAACCTGGGAGTGTCTGCAGTGAGGCACTCCCAAAACAAAGCATCTCGCCGGATCAAGCTGATAGCAAGTCCAGACTAGTAGAGAAATGTCACAGATCAAGTAAGGGCATGTTAGTCTCAAAGGCAGGACTTGACAGCTACTCAAAATGCTTGTAAAATTACTGTGTCTCAATGCCCTTCAAACATCCCTTTTTCCAGTTTGGATGTTCAGAGGGTGATTACAAGTTTGGACATTGAATCAGTCAAAGACTATCGAACCCTCTGTGCTCCAGGAGAAGAGAGGGAAGGGAAAAGACAGGAATGTCGGAGGAGGATGGGAGGTCGTCTGATTTAAATGGTTTTAAACTGTTTACAACCTTTTCATTGACCGCCGGTACACGCTGGGTCACGCTGCAGATATGTGCAAGGGTGAAAAGCACAACACGGACATTAATCACGGCTGCCACCCCCCCGCATCCTGGAGACAGGCTTTCCTGACCTGCTGTCTCAAGAGCTCCGAGTAAGGTCTGGCAGATGCCTCATGCAGGCCACGCTGTAACAGCCAGGACAAATTGAAGCACTAATTTTTTTAAAACCCAGGCTGATCTGGAATTCACGCTCTACCAAAGCTGCTCTGATGTGGTGATTTTCATGGAATTAACTCTATTTTAAAGTACTTGATGACATCACAAATCGCTCGGAACCTTGTGATGTGTTGCAGACTTGCAATCAGCCATTCAGCTGCTGTTTTGCAGTGCTGGAGCTGAACATTCAGATGTTTTAAAATGTTCTGAGAACTGTTATAAACAATTTATTTAAACAAAGGAAGCCAAACCGATACCTGGTATTCCCTCTTTTGCCCAGCCTTCTTGTCCCCAGACCTGGGAAAACTAATCGAATAAGCTGAAAAAAAGAAAACAAAACAAAGAGAAAATTAGAGATACTTGACAAATTCATTCTATAATGAAAAAAAAAAGACTTGCTACTTTTTTTTTCTCCTTATTCATTTTTTTTAGTGTTGTTGTTTTCATCATTTTCAGACTAATTCCTGTTCTTACCTCTCAAATGGTAACTGTTGAACTGAACTTGATCAGGCTTTTGAGGATGCACAGATAGGAAATGTAAGGGATTACCCCCTCAGGTAGTAATTTTTTAGACTAGTCTGTTTTACCTTGCACTGAAACACAATCAGTGCACACATGAGGAGACCACGGTCGGGTGGGATGTACCAATGAGAACTAGAAGGTGTTGTGATTCTTCAGTACTCTGACAGTCCTGCAAGCCTTACTCATGAGAGTAGGGCTTACACAAGGGACCTTGCCTGCCCACTCACTCTTGTCAGGAGTACTTGCAGGATAGGGCCTGACTTCTTTGTTTTAGAAGGACCTGAAGCATCAAGCTGCAAAGGAACCTCTTTGACCACCATGGTGGTAAATGTGAACTGAGGTCACGCAGCATCTGTCAGGGTTCGGCCCTACAGAGTAAGGAGATGCTGTCAGGATAATAATCCACTTCACTATGATTATTCTGCATGAGCTGTCCTGTGAAGACAGAGCCTGACCCAGGACAGCTGGGAGCTAACGTTCCCTATATAGCAGGAACAGAGGATCAAGTACCCGACGTTAGCGAGGAGCGAGGAGAGTTTCCACTCAGCAGCACAAAGCTTGGACTCTCTGCAAAATATACTTTACTGGTCCAAAGGCCTGCTAAAGGGCAAGTTTCTCCAACTCACACTAACGTGCACCTCCCATTTTACTGGTGCTGGAGTGGTCCTGTTCTCTGCGTATTTCTGCGTGGACCCATCCCAGACATCCCCTTTCTCAAGCTGGTGTTAGAACATAATCTCATCTTCCTAAAAGGGCAGCCTATAAAACTGGGGCTTCTATGGCATGAGACACATACTTCTTCCCACTGTCTCTTCATCAGAAAGGGTGGTGTATTTGGGCAGAGGGACAGGGCAGGTGAAATTAGGAGTGTCTCAAATCACCACAGTTTGATTCACACGGGGCTTGGCTGCAAAAGTCCTTCCAGTCTACACGAATGTAATGCAGCCAGGTTACTACGGCTTAATGAATTAGTAATAGCTCAGCCCATTAACTAGGCTGTGGTAACTAATTACATCTGCATCTTTAGTTAAAGCCAGGGTTGCTGCAGTTCCTGCCTGCCTCAGCCTCTTGCTGCACAGTCTCACCTCCTGCTGCAGAAGGACAGACCATGGCAAGCCACTGGGGAGCTGCACCCCAGCTCGCTCGCTTGGGAGGTGTTAACTTGCACCACCAAGGCACTGGGTCTGGTAAGGCTGTGAGCAGATAGTTGCCAGTACCAACCTACAGCACCTATGGCTCACCAGCTAAGTTCTTTTGCATGACCAGATTCATGCTTCATCCATGCCTGTCCCGACTTAAAAGTAAAATGCATTCACTTTAACCATGAGAAGACTTAGCTTACAGGTGGTAACTCCATCATGCTGGAGCACCTGAAAGTGTAGAGGCAGGATGGGATTAATCTTCTCTAGATGGCTACAAAGTAGAGATGTGTAAGCTGGTCGCTGCAGACTCTACAGCCAAAGGAGAACAACAAACATTCTGAGGCACAATTCCCCTGAGCTGCCTCAGAAGACTAATTTAGGGTGAGAGGAATCATATATAGGGACTTAGTTCTCTCCATTGGCTACCAAGAGATTTTAAGGTGACTAGCTTCATGGCAGACATCTACACCAAGCCAGGCAAATTCTACCCATGGGTTTGCTTGATGGGTGATGATCCATTAAGCTAAGGTAATAAATCACACTGCATCACTCAAATCTTAAATAAGAGTAATTTAACTTATCCAGTAAAAAAAAAAAAAAAAAAAGAAAAATGAGATTCAACTGAATTGAGATAAACAATTCATAAAACAAGGTTATCCACACAAATTAAATTGATTTCAGGCACAACCTTTACTAAAACCATTGTGGTTTTGTGTTAAAATGATGCTTAGACACTCCTACCATGGGCACTAATAGAACAATATCAGTGGTAAAACCAGGAAATTCTGAACAAAAAGTCTTGACCAACAAATAATCACAAGGCATTCTATCTTCCTTAATTTGTTAAATAAAGTTGAGTAGCTATGAGTGTTTGTTGCAACTGGGATTTCTAAGTAGTAATTGCTCTGTGGGTTGGATTGAACTCCATGTATTAGAAAAGTAGAGCAGTTTGAAGGATGTTGGGTTTTACACCTGCATGTGTTTTACTTGGATGATTCCATAACAACTTCTAGTGTGCGTTTGGAGCAGAATCTCCATAAGCATATTTAAAAAGGAAAATATAAAATTATGTAATAACCAAAGGGGTCTTTTAAGGACAGAAGAATCAGCTCCTCGGGATGGGTTTGTTAACTTAACCTTACACTGTTTACCCTGGGAAAGCTTTCTAAAATATATTAGCAAAAGAAATCTTTGATAGCATAACATGCACCAGTTCCCAGAAGAAAACAAACCCCACCACAAAGAATACTCTTTTCTTTAGCATAACAGCATCTACATGAGGGCTTACCAGAAATACATCAGAAAAGACACAACCATAATACATTACATATTCATTCTTCTCTGTTATTTAATCTCTTTTGATATGTAGTCTATTTGATCATCACTTTTTTTTTCTATTTAGGTATCTCTGCTTCTTATCTAATATATCCTAATCTACTCTGTACCTTTCCAAAGGTGGCTGAGTTTACGTGATAGTTGGAATCTGGACTGCAGCTTTCCATATACAGCTCATACAGTAGCGAACGGGGTATAGCGCATCCTTCGCACAAATAGAAATTATTGGCTATCCTTTAAAACAAAAACATCAATTGGAATTAGAATTAGAAGAAAGAATTGTTAGCTCGTGATTATAATAACTCACCAGGCTTACAGTGTACTCTGTAATGGTTATTCTGATTTTATAGAGGTGTAGAATCAACAACAACAACAAAAACAACAAAAGAGAGCTGCTACTTTTATGTCAATCTGTGTTCTGGAAAAAAATTATACACCTTATATGTGTCTATATATACATACTCTATTTTTGGTTTTTAACTTAATGGATTTACTAGATTCCATAGTTTTTAATTAAAAAATGCAACTTAGTAATATAATTACAGCCTTATCACCAATACGCCAAATATTAGCATCTCCCTAATAGGATGTAACTTTAATCTTCTAATGATAGAAGTCTTCACCATACCAAAGATAATAAATGAGCATTTTTCCATCTAAAATATCCAGCGGTTTGGGATGGAGAATGCACAAAGTATGAGGGACCAAATTCTGTTCTCATACAACCTAATTGATTTTAGCTCAAGTTTAATGAAAGAACAGGATTTTAACTCACAGTTCCTATGTAACAGAACTGCCAGGACTGAAACTGGATTAGGCGTTTACTGATTCTCCGGCCAAATCCCTTACTCATTCACCAATATAGGCTGGGCAGTGACTGGCTTGAGAGCAGCCCTGAGGAAAAGGACCTGGGAGTGCTGGTGGATGAGAAGCTCACCATGAGCCATCAGTTGCTCTTGCAGCCCAGAGGGCCAAT
>WTSP01006019.1:0-49203 GCA_025331215.1 Actenoides lindsayi
GGGAGTGGGTGCAAGTTGGAACATAGGGGGTTCCATGTAAACATAAGGAAAAACTTTTTCACAGTGAGGGTGACAGAGCTCTGAAACAGGCTGCCCAGGGGGGTTGTGGAGTCTCCTTCTCTGGAGACATTTAAAACCCACCTGGACATGTTCTCCTGTGTGACCTGCTCTAGGTGGTCCTGCTCTGGCAGGGAGGTTGGACTGGATGATCTTTCAAGGCCCCTTCCGACCCTTAACATTCTGTGATTCTGTGAAATTTTAACATTATCATGGTAAATAACTATTAAAAGAGATAACTAAGTGCCTGTAAGATAGAATACCTTGATAGTGTACAAGACTGAGAAAGTGAAAAGGTGGGGGCATGATGCTTGAAAGAAGGTGGCCATACCTGACTAAACTTGGTTTCTTGTGACTAAAAACTAAGTAGATTTGGAACTAAGTAGTACCTGGGTGAGCAGTTGCTTGAGGTACAGAGTTGCATTGGTGAGATTTTGTTTCCTTGAAGCTTCAGCTATAGCTATGGATACCTTTTAGTGGTTAACATTTCCTAGTGGTAATACTTTTAAAGACTTAGTGACATGTAAGCTAGTGGCATGGTGATCTTTGGTAAATTTTTTTCTTACTCTTTCTCATCTAGGACTGAGGTCCTTGAGGCCTCAGAGAATAAAGCAACTCAAAATTAATTCCTTGTAACTATCCTGCTATAGATTGTGATCATATTATGTTACTAGAGATGTTAGATGTGTGGCTTTGACTGCAAAGGAAAACTAGACTATACATGGAACAATCTTATGTTTTGCATCAAGCCTCTTTTCCCAGAGTGGTTTCTTCCAGATTCACTTGTTTACTCAGTATTTTTCTCCTTCTACAGTGTTCACCTAACATGAATATTCATTGAACTGTAATCTTGCAAAGCAGAAAACTAAGCTGTAGTTTCTTAGGGAGGTGTCTCATGTCAGTCTTCAGCTTACTTGAGACATTGTGTAATGCTGTTTCATGAGATTTATTGTTCAGCAGATAGTATGTTGGAATAGAGTGGAACTAAGGTAAAGGGAAAAGGGCCTGTCCTTTTCCTCTGCTAAGCGAAAAAGACTAGTGTTGCAGAATTGGGAATGTGGAAATGCAGATGAGAAAGTTCAGGGTAAAGGCTGTGTTCTGCACTTCTGAATCCATATGTATTTTTGTAAAATTGTCTAAAAAAATTATCTCACTCCAAAGCTGAATTGGAGGAAAGAGTTCATACGCCTGGATTCTTGTAGGTGTGCTGACTACACAGGGCAGTCCTGCATAACATGGAATTTGGGAAATGCCCCCACACCCTAAAAGAACCCTTTTTGCCCCCCACTGGTGCTGGTAGTTTCTGATCTTTAATGGCAACTACAGTGCCTAAAAGAGCCTTTTCTTGGTTCAGTGTCCCAGTATAGAGTGTCTAACACAGAGACCAGAAAAGTAATCCTTGCCACAAGGAGTGTGCATCTTGGGATCATGGCCATGGATTAGGGCTCTGTCATTGTTATACAGGAGCTTTAGAGTTGTATTCAGTTGTACTTTGAAATAGGTGATTTTTTTGTACGGTTGCAGTCTTGAAAATTCAAGCTGAGTACCTCCTTACCTTTGATAAATGATACAGCAAATGCATTTGACATTAAAAAAAAGTATATTTTCTGCAAATGCCATGTCCAGGTCTCGAATTTCCCAAATGCTGCAAGCTGGCACTGCTGCCAGAAGCTGCCTCACCTTCCCCTATTCTTTTCTTATTTTCATCTTGGAGCAACTTCCTCCTTTGTGCTGACACGGCTGTTACTGCAGCTGACTGGTAACCTGTCTGGGGAACTAATCTGACAGCAAACTAAGCTTTTCTTTTTTGTGAAGTAGGTTGTCCACTGGATTGGTTTCCTCACATCTTTGTTTCAGTATAGCTTTCCCCACTACAGTGGAATTTGGGCTCTCTGGTTTACTTGAGATTTCAAAATGGGACTTGAGTGTAATTCTAGGGCCCTGTTGTTCTACCACTGGGGTAAGAAAGAAAGTTCAGTACCAGCATGCTGTTTTTCACTCTGGCATGTCACAGAAAGACTAACACTTGACATCAATGGGCTTTTGATGGCCACATTGTCTGGTGTTTTAACTTTGTTACCCTTCTTCTCTGTCTAGGCAATGGCTGTACTCTTCTCAAATTTTGTCATTATAACAACAGCTCTTCTCTTCAGGATAGTACTAAAGTAAGTAGTATTAACTAAAGTAAATTAAATTGTATATCTTTCTAGCCTTGATGAAGAAATTAAGCTACATTCTTTCTCTTTGTCTGATGGGAACAGTAATTCTCTTTTCTTGTGCCTTTACCAACTTGGAGAGATGGTTTGTTTTCTACCTCTGAAGGATACAGGAAATAATAGCTTCTTAGGTGTTCCTACGTATCTACACTTTTGTTCAATTGTAATAGAAAAAAACTGAAATCATGATTAAATAGTTGTTGGATGGTCAGAATTAAGGTTTGTGTACTTTCATTTGTACGTTAGATCTTGTATTTCATGATTAGCAGTACTTCTTTCCAGTCTGTTGTAATTCTTATTTGAATGTAGAGATAATCTAACAAAAAGAGATGAGATACGTAAGAGGGAAAGACAGAGGTGTCTTTGGTAATATTGTGCCATCCCTGATGTGTTTCTGGTCAACTTCATAGTATGTTTAAAAAAGTAATTATATGTCTTTTCTTCATTATTCATGTGACAGAAGCCAGACTGTCCCGTGTGTTCCACGTTGCCTGATTTGTACTCTTTATGGTGTGATTGAGGTTCAGACAAGACTGGCAGGGAAATGGATATTAGCTTCACACTCAAAAATTTACTTGTGTTGAACATGAAAAAAAGATGCCTTTTCTACAGAATTTACCAAAATGGTGTCTGATAGTCTAGCTTGAAATGCTTTTTCTCAGTTGAGTAGTTTTATGTCTCTTGTGATGTCATAGTTCACTTAATCTTGCAAATTTCTGATTTTCCCCAAGATAAACAGGTGTTGCTTGCATGAAAAAATAGTATAAATAGTTCTAACAGTCTTATAAATTATGTTCAGAGATTTATATGGTTTACCATCATAAAATACTAGTAAAAGGACACAGAATCATGGGCGAAAAGTGAAATGTAGTGAAAGTATAGCAAACAAAGAGGGCAATAATTTGAATGCCTGTGATTTATTTTTGTTCATCAGACCTTTGTTCCCATGGAGACAGCAGTTGCTTTTATGTTGTCAGACAGTCAGTATGTAGAACTAACATGAACTTGAAAAACTTTCCTTAAGTTATCTCTAGAGAATACTCCATTTTGTATTTCTGTGCGTGCCAGCCTGGGTCTCTCCTTGCTACAGAAAAGCATGCTGCATTTTGCCATTTTACTGTCAATTCTGAAAAGCCAAGGTTTTTCTTTGCACTCGTCTCTGTCTCCTTATTTGTGACATAAGGTCTTTTCTGTGTTTATAAAGCTTGTTCTTGTGTCATTTAACTTGTGCCACTGTGTTTTTTAAAGTTGGTGGCTTTTTTTGTCTACTCCTAGGCGAAAACTCTCTTGGGTACAGTGGGCCTCTTTGGTGATTTTATTCCTGTCCATCGTTGCCCTGACCCTAGGAACTGGAGGCCATCAGCAAAGCTTGGCTGCACATGGATTTCATCACAATATGTTTTTTAGTCCATCTAACCACTGCCTTCTCTATGCTGGACCTCAGGAAGCATGCCTGGAAAAGGGCAACTGCGCAGCACCAAGTTTCCTTCCCAGCTTCCACTGGAATGTCACCAGTACCATGGAAGGAGCATTGAAACCTCTCCGCCTCAGCCTGGGCCATCTTCTTATTCTAGTGCAGTGTTTCATTTCTGCCCTGGCTAACATCTACAACGAAAAGATCTTGAAAGATGGGGATCAGCTTGCTGAAAGCATCTTCACGCAGAACAGCAAACTCTATGCCTTTGGGGTGCTGTTCAATGGGCTTATGCTGGGGCTGCAGGCCAAGGACCGGAGGCAGATAGGGAATTGTGGCTTTTTTTATGGGCACAACATCTTCTCGGTGGCTCTCATATTTGTCACTGCTTTCCTGGGTCTGTCTGTAGCCTTCATCTTGAAGTTCCGAGACAATATGTTCCATGTTATGACTGCTCAAATCACCACTGTCATCATCACCACCGTCTCTTTCATCATCTTTGACTTCAGGCCTTCTCTAGAGTTCTTTTTGGAAGCTCCTGTAGTGCTTCTCTCCATATTCATCTATAATGCCAGTAAGCCAAGAGGCCTGGAATATGCCACTCTGCGGGACAGGGGCAAACTTGTCAAAGGAGATGCATGGGAGAGGTCAAGTGGGGTAAGGCTTTTCAGTACTTGTCTCCTTTGGTTTCTCTCTTGTTTTACCTCTGTTTATGCTGTGGAACGTTTGGAAGATTCATTCTGCGTGTGACCGGACTCATTCCTCAACTCAAACATCCAAACTCCTCAGTATTTCATAAAATCTTTTAAATCGATTAGGTATTGCTTTGCATATTCCACTTGTTCAGTTCATGAAGCCTAGGTAAGCGTTGCTTTCCTGCTGTGACCATAGACAGTCCTGTGAACAACTTTATTTTAGTTATAAGGTTTCTGCAAAGGATTTGTGCAAAGTTATTTTACTGGCACTGGACATCCTAATGCCTGGGAAATAATTGTACTTAAGTAGAACTGATAAATCTATGTAGTTGAGCTCACATGATGAAGAAGTTAATATATTTGATGTTGAGATTCCCTCTGCCTTAACAACCAAAGATACCTGACGACGAAAAGACAACGTTTAAATACAGAGGTTACGTTGAGGGTTTTTTGTTTGTTTTTTCTGTTTTGTTTTGTTTTTCTTATGAAACATTTTCTCCAGGGCTTTTAGTGGTTTTCATCCTAATTTGAATAGTAATCTAGTTAACTAGAACATGACAGGGAAGGCTTGCTCTTAGATGTGTCATTCAGTTGAGCTGAGCAGTCAGTCTAAGGGGGAAGGGTCAATGTTTGTGTACTTTTACTCTGTGTGTACGTATGTCTTCTATAATACAGGTTGCAACCAGCAGAGAGTGCTGTCTCCATTTAATTCTAAGAAACATTAAACTTGGAAGATGTATTTTCCAGAAATTCCACGTGGTGCCTTTTTAGATTGTTAACAACCAGTAAATAACATAAAGTCATAATTATTTTGGTATACCAGGTGTTATCTAATTTAGCACTTACAATTGAGCAGCTATGGTGAAAATAAAGAGCACTACATGAACAGCCTTCCTGACAAAGGAATTGGCTGCAAGCTGTTTTATAGAGCGAGTCACTAAAAAGTGTGAAAGATACAGGGATGTTTTTAAAGAGCATGTGTATCCTACAGCAAGATTATAACGTGCTGGTAAGAGAGAAATTGCAGGGTCGTGATTTTATGTAAGTGATGCCTTCAAAATAAACAACTTTTTCTTCTTCTTCTTCTTCTTTTTTTTTTTTTTTTTTTTTTTTGTGGTGGTATTAATAACGAGGTTCCTTTTGCTCACATTGTTTTCTCTTGCTTCTGATTCCTTTAGGATGGAGAAGAATTTGAGAGACTGAACAAACCAAGCAGTGACATCGAGACAGATGAAGATTCTCTCTAGCATGAGGTTGGCTCAGATGAGTACTATTACTCACAGTGAGAGAATGTTAATGTTTTATTAACATGGAGAAGGGTCATTTTTCCCCACTGGCAGAGCAACTGAGACTGTTTTGTGGCTGGATGTCAGAGGTGGATGAGGAAAACATTCAGGCCATATATATGGCAAGTTGTATTCCTTTTTCTATCCACATAAATCAGGAGTTCAAAATCTGTTTAAAGAAACAAAATTTGTAACTGATGCAAACAAGAAGAGGCTTGGACCCTGGACTCAGTGGTCTGGGTGACATGTGCTACATTGTGGGGGGCAGTCCTGGTCTCTAACCATATGTCTTTCACTACTTTGGTTGACTGTCACAAGTCACTGCAACTTCCTGTATGAACTCCTTCAGTAGCAAAACTGTTCTCTACCGTGCAGAAGTGATATGAGCATTGATTAATGTTTTTGCTGCATCTTCCAATGTACAAATTCTCCAGTAAGTTTTCTTTTCAGTACTTAAGATGCAACTAATAACCTCATAAATAGTGAGGTATATTGGCTGTTTTACTGTATTTTGGCAATTAGATTGACGTATCCCTACCTGAGTAAGAGTCTCTCTGAACCAACCTCATCAAACTTCCACTTGAGAATGCTTAATAAATTGAATAATTTTGGTTAAGGGTATGTTGATCTGTCAAACAGGCAAATCTCTAGAGTGTGATTTGAGTTTGAATGGTCTTAATTCTGTCTTCATTCCTGTTTTTACATCAGTGTAACTCTCTACTGACTCCTGTGGAGTCCTTTCTTATGTTTTTTCTCTGATGTGACTGAGATCGGAATAGATTTCACTGACTTCAGCCACTAGTTTTCCTCACATTTTTCAGTGTGAGACTGTTGTGTGCCTGTCTTCCAGTGTCTGGGGAAATGGAAATCTGGAATGCCTTTGTAGCAGATAGTGAATTTTACTTGCAACTTATGTGGCCTAATTTTGAAAGAGCTTGAATTAAACACGAGTGTGTTATACTGTATGAATGCATTATAGAGTCTTTTTTGTTGTGTTTAGAAAGGCTATGCTTAGAGACTTAGTTTGCACTGAGGCCTCTAACTGAAAACAATTTTGCAGCTACGGTGATGCCCTTCGCCATTTGGAGCACTGAATAGGAGGGTGCAGGTGTTAGTATCGTTTGGTTTTGCTCCACCCTGTCAGGCTGATAAGGTCTTGCATTCATTCTGTAGAGAGAAAAATTTTTCTGCAGAGTGCCAGGCATAGTGACCTCAGAATCACTGCTGAGGCGTCTGGTGGATTGTGTTCTGAGTGAGATGAAAAATACATTCCAAATAATCCAGAGAATTTTAAAATGGGGAAGGGAATAGGAATGCAGATAAGAGATTCTTGATATGTTCCTAAAGCCTCTTCTCTCAGAACAGTGGAGAAGATGTTGGTTTATAATTTCCTCCCTTCAAAAATACATCATTCATAGTTGAAAGATACTGTCAAAAGAATTCTTAAGAAGATAAGCAATGAGTTCAGTGTCAAAGCCTCATACCACAGTGTAATCAGTTAGTGATGCAGTTCTCTGTGGACTGAAGACAGTCCTGCCTTTGTTCCCCTCTGCCATCCTGTTTCCAGCCTCTGTGTATAACAGCTTACTTATGCATACTGTATTGATGGCTCATTGCTGTATTAATTAACATACCTCCTGTCATTGATCCATCAAAAGGGGCAGCCTGTTTCCCTATGTGGCCAACAACCATCAAGTTATAAGCTATGAATCTAAAATTATTACTCTAATTTCTTACTTTTTTTGTTTGTTTTTTTTTCCCAGGAGTATTAACTTTTTCTGGCATATACTAAGAATAACTGTTCAGAGTGAAATTACTGTTGTGGTTGAAAAACTTTTTGACAGCTAATCTTATCATGCTTGTATGTTTCAACAAAAGGAGTCCAGTTGTTTAGTCCTAGTTGTTTACATCTGTACAGAATGATTAAGAAAGCATATCCTAATGTAAATTCCAGAAACATGGTTTTCATTGGTTTATGATGACCTATTTTGAGAAATGGAACTTCAACACGCACAAAAAAATCTCAAATTGTTAAAGACTTAGTTGCAATAAGACATTTTCTGTTTTGTTGTGGTTTTTTTTTTTCTCTATTACGTACAGCTTTGCAATATAATACCTGCCTGAGTTCACTGACTTTTTCAATCATAGTTACCAACTTTAGCAGGTATTTCCAAGAGGAGTGACATTACTGTTAGGTTTAGATTGCTTTGCATTTCCATGTACAGTAACTTTTTACATGAACTACTCCAGAGAGTTTTTGCCTTGCATTAAGTCAGAATGTAGAAGTCAGCCTCCTACCTTTTATGACAGAGCATCAAATCAAAGATGAATGTCTTAAAAAAACGTATGGTTGGCTTTCCTGCCTGAAATATCTATATTAAGAGAAGTGAGATCTGGAAATGACTAATCTGCAGATTTTATAAGGTGCACTTGGTTCTCACTTTCTACTCCTGTCCCGCTTAATGATTTTTCCCTCTATAATTGTCACTAATGCTATCATGTGTGACTTGTTTGCCAAAGTCCTAGACTGCAGAGATATCAGGTATATAACTTGATCCAGGCATTTGCTTGCACTGTAGACTTGGTCCTGTCTAACATACAGAAATCTTTCTGTTGTCTTCAGGTTGGAGGTCTCAGAGATACTCTGTTGGAATGGTCAGGCAGGTTTCTTTTAATAATGGAGGAGAAATGTATATCCCCTTTTCAGCAACAGGAATGTTAACTGCTGTCTAACAATGGGTAAGCATTTGCATCAATTTAGCAATAAAAAAAGGGTGTAAAGTAACCTGAAAGTATAACCATGCAGTTCTGTGCAGCTGTAATATCCACGTCAGTAGTCAAATTGAGTGTGTACATGAGATTTGTTAAAAGTACTGACTGTAAATGTTTGTCAGCTGGAGAGCAGCCCTGGTTATCAAGGGGAAGCTGTTCTATAGAGTTACAGATTTCAAATAGGTGATGTGAATTCCACTTGATTATTTCCACTATATGGTTGTTGACCTAGTCCATGTTGGAAAGCTTGCTATTTTTCTTCTCAAATGGCAACGGGGAAATTTATGAGGAGATTTTTGGAGAGCAGCATTACTTTGGCACATAGTCTTTAATGAATACATTAGCCAGAAAGCTCTTTCTAAACTGTGATTTCGAGCCCAGATTCACAAATTTTTGAACTTAATTGCTGCTGAGGATTGCTTTGTTGTTTTCCTCCCTCCAGGTTTGAGGAAACAGTTCACAAAACCTCCCAGGAAGAGAGATGTGTTCATATTTCTCTTGTCTTTAAAAAGCCAATTAAAGCAATATATGTTTTGTTTAATTTCAGCTGTTTTGTGAATGTAGGAACACAGGCATGGTGCTTGAAAGACAGCCTGTGGATGAAAATCTTGGAACTTAATCAAATACTATAAATATCTATAAGAAAACAGTTTTTATCATGTGGAATCTTCCCACTAAGGGCTATAGAAATACAACCTTAATCTCAGTAAGTCTGTCCTCAGGGAGATGGTGCAGGGACAGGTCCAGTGTTTTGGATATGATTTGTGTTTTGCAAAATGAAGTCTTAATTTTGGAGTATAAGGTCCCAAATGCTTATAGTCTTCAAGATAACTGTATGTTGTTGTTGAAAGGATTTTTTGGCTTGGTGTTCCTTCAGGCTTTGCTTTTAGTTTTCCATAAAGAGAGGCAGGTTGCAAAATCAGGATTTTAAATTGTTGCTGGAAGTTTCTGGTAATTTTGAGCCAGTTTGTAATGAAGGCAGGAGTCGGCACCAGTATGTAGAGTAATACTGAGCCTTCCTCAAATTCTATGAATACCTGAGAGTGTAGTTTTGGTTCAGAGCCCATCCCAACCTCCCTTGTAAGTGAACAACTTATTTAGAGTTGTCTTTTTAATGCAACTCCCACCGAATGCTAAGGCTGGATTTAGTACTTGCACAACTTAACTTTGAATTCTGGAAAGGGGAAAAAAAAAGTGGGGGGAAAAAAGGGGTGGGGGGTGGGAAAGGAGTTGGGGAAAGATAGCTTGGATCAGGTGTTGCACTCTTCTTTTGTAAGATAACTGTCTCATCCTCCTGCTCAGCACAGAACATTTAGTTTCTGTGATTCGTAATGTGAGTTAAAAGGGCTTTCATTTAAAGACTTTACATGAAAAGAAGATTACAGAAAAGTTGAAATTAACACCTGAAAGAAAACACCCCAAAAGTGTTTCTCTTTTTGTCTACCGGAGGTGGCTGTTAGACATCTGGTATACTTTCCTCTGCTTTTGCTTTAGGCAAAGAAAGTAAGGCAGCTCACCTTAACACACTGATCCAATAAGCACTTGTTTTCTAGAAGTGAGCTATGGGACATCTCATTTTCTTCCAGAACCCTTTCAGTTCTGCGATTCTTTTTTATAGCTCCTCTTTGGTTTTTTGAATTTCTCTGTCCACTACCGTCAGCTGTGGAAGTGCTGTAGTTAATGAGAGCTTGGAAGCTCTCTGAAGGCAGGATTCCTCTCAAAATGGTTCTGTCAAATGTGTGCCTTCCCCAGCTTAGCTCAAGTCACCTGAGAGAGGTAAGTTTGGAGCTGTACCCTGTGCTGACTAGGTCTTCTGACATGGAGCGCAGCCTTCCCCAGAGGGTGACCACATTTGCAAAGCTAAGGAAGAACTGGCCAGGCCCTGTGACCTCTCCACATCTGTTTGCCTTTCTAACATAAAAAAGAACAAACAAGGTCTGATGTTTGTCATGTAAGTTTCTAAACAAAGCATCTGGTTTTGAGTGAATTTGTTGCTTGACCCAGTTCTGTTTTCATCTGGCCAAAAAAAACCCAACAAAAAGTAAACAAAAAAATCATGAAAATGCTATAACTCAAACTGTGGGGCATATCCTGGCCAGCTTAGAGCTGTATTTTCTCCCTGTTCCTTTGCTGTGCTACTGCTGTGTTGGCAAAACCTGGTAAGAATGCCCTGTTGCAAGTATCTATATGTGGCATGTGCACCCACGTTATGGATTATAAAAAGATATGTGACAAGTCAGGCATGTATTCAGCATTAGAACTCACCACTGTCCCACTGTGAAGGACTGCATGATATCTTCACTTCAGGATATTCCTGAATCTTTTTGCTGGGCCTTCAATGTTTAGAAATCTAACACAAATGGTGTTGAAGGCAGGGCTATGCGTGCAGTTCCTGCCAATGATTTCAGCAGGAGTAGGGTGGTGCAGCAGATCCAATGCCAAAAAACACCAATGAAGAGAGAAAACAATTTCAGAAAGTGTGGAAGAAGTAGAGTTGGTTTAGTAAAAGATCAAATTATTCCTGAATAGTTTTATGTACATTTAGTCTAGATTATTTTGTTTACATGGCGGAGGGTATGAGAAGAAGGGGTAAAAGGAAATTTGAAATTTAGAGCAGTAGTTTAATTAAAAACATTATTATAGAGAACTAGTTACAACTCATTTAAAATATATGTGAATGAGATGATTTTTTTTTCCTTTTTATCTGGTGAAAATACTGCTTTTCAGTTTTCTGTATTTCAGACAATGCTAACTATAGTTGGTGTTTCCACTTAGCTCTCATTAACTTGGATTTAACTGTCAGGTGGGCAGAACCTAAGGGAACAGGGACCCAAATTAAAAGAATAAATGGCCATGCAGCAAGCTTTGTAGTTAAGAACTCTGCACTGTATTGTATTGGAACATATGCCATAGCTGTAAGTTCTTATTTTTGTCGATGAAGGTAGCTAAGTACAATGTTAATACACTGTAAAAGGGATACTGTCTTTTTAGACAAGATACTTCAAAAGGATTTTATTATTGTTGTTATTACGAAAGAGACTGCCCCATGATTCTTTCTTAAATTTTCCTTTCCTAGAAAAAGTCTTGAAGTGTGATTTTTTTGCTTGTCTTCATGAGCACAATGCAATCGCACTTTCCAATAAATATACTTAATTTTTTCTCCTTAGAAAAAAATACTAAATAGAGCACTGCAATATTTGTTGGACAGTTTGTGTCCTGCCCTACAGTAGTGTCCACGGACTGGGGCTGTAGGTGTTTTTTGTTTGGTTTTAATACAAACAGCACTTGCTGATGCCCTTTGTTTATAAAGGTTTAAATATATAAAGGAGTCTTTATTGTTTAAAGCTTCAATGCTACTGGTTTGAATTGTGTCACTGTAGAGGCTTCTGTATTTCTGAGAAGGCAAATGACCAAAGTCCCTTGATTGAACAGTGGAAGAACGAGGCATGGATATCTGTGTGGCCTGTGAAGACTTTCTGCAGTGGGCCACCTATTGCTTGGATAGCTATTAGAAGACAGACACGGGGCAGTCGGAAGCTAAGTTGCTCTTTTCAGTATGGATATCCATGGTGGTAACTTCCATGGTGACGGTAGTCATCTTGGTAACCTTCCTGGTATCCCTGGTGATAGCTATGGTAACCATACCCACCATACTCATCGTCTGGGCACTGCATGCCGAGCGACTGCTGAATTGTCATTTCCTGTCGCCGAAGCTGCATGGAATCAATCAGATCATACACAATCGCCATAGACCACATTGGGGAAGGATACCAGGACTTGACGTTTCCATCTTTCCCAACTAGAAGCATGGAGAAATATTCTGGACTAATTTGAAAGTAATTTCGAATATCTTTCACCAAATTAGCTGGGATATCTTCTCGGTCTACAGTAGAGCTTCCTAGAAAGGGAGCACAGAAAACCAGCATTGATACTTTGTTTAGGCAATGGTGATGGTTTGTAGGTAAGGGAGTTAGCGACATGAGACAGGATACAGCCCAGTAGTTGTCAGTGTAAGGTCTTGTCATTTACAAGTTCATGATTTCCTGGTTCTGAAACTGGAAATCCACTGTGAACTAACGATGTATTTTTATCAGTTTTGTTAAGTTTAGTAAACTTGTCTCTATTCTTTAGGCTGAAGCTACTAGAGTGTGGCACACCTTTTTGTCACCCAGCACACATGTACTTCTTGGGCTTCTATGCAGCTTGGGTCAGTGGTTCACAAAATGCAGAAGACATATGTGAAAAAAGGTCACAGTCAAAGAGACCACAAGAAGTGTGATAGTATGAAGAATTGCAGTATGAATTTGCTGGGTCATTAATGGCAATATGGGACCTCACTCTTGAACTGTTGTGGGATGTGGTGGATGTCATGTCCACACATAAAGCATATGTTCCAGTGCAAATCTGGTGAACTCCAGGGTTGTGTGAAGTTTGTGCTGGGTAAATGAGTAGAAACTGAGACAACTAGGATCAGTGGACACTTAGATGTATATACATATGCACATACACATATACATAGATGACTTGGCAACAGGACTCTTACAAAGTGGCATCCTGCCTTACAACCTTGTTGAGGTTCTCTGAAGGAGGTTAGCAAGCAGGTTGCTAAGGGTGGTCTGGCTTAATACAGGTTACATGGATTACCAGAAGGCTTCAAAGGGAACTTTGATAGCTCGGTTGAAAGGCAGAAACAAGGTGGGAGTGAATGATCAGCTTCAAGAGTGGAAGGAGGTCACCAGTGAGGTTCTGCAGTTGTTTGCACTGGGACTGGTGTTGTTCAATGTGTTTCTAAATGATGCACATAAGATACGAGCATGGAGGTGAGAAAGCGTAGTGATGGTGTAGAGATGCTCAGAGCAATAAGGGCAAGGGATCATTGAAGCATTGCAGGAGGCCTTTTGTAAGACTCTGTGACTGGTTAATAAAATGATGTAAGAAATTTTGTTCAGATTGAAGTAAAATGATGCACATGGTGAAAATTTTGCTAACTCCACATAAGACATGGTGAAGTCTGACGATTACCGTTTGCCAGTGAGATCTTAGGGCTATAAAAAAGTTTCATGGAAGGGGAGTTCAGTGCTCACTAATGGTCAAAAGCAAGAAGGAATGTTATAAACCATGAGGAAAATAATGAAAAACAAACCAGAATATTATTATGCCACTGTGGAAGTCTATTGTTTGTGAGCATCTTGAACGCTGCATGAAATTCTGTTTCTCTTACTTCAAAAGAATATGGTAGAACTGGGGAAAAAAGTCAGAAAGGCAACAAGGTTGATCATAGGAATAAACTCTGCGAGAAAAGACCAAGTAAAGACTGCAGTCTATAAAAGAAATGAGTTGCAAGGAGGTCTACAGCATTGTGAATATCACTTCAGGGATGGATAGGGATTAAATGTTTACCTTTTTCCCTGCACCAGAGATAAGTGGTATCAAACAAAGCTACAGGGGCTGTGTTCAGGACAAATAAAAGGTAGCTTGGAGATCTATGGAGGTTCTCACAGGAGGACACATACTAGAAGTTAATGTGAATTCAAAGGGAGATAAGTAAGACAAGTAAATTGAGAAGAGATCTGTCAGTCTTAACAAATAGGAGCTATAACTAAGGTCATGTAGTCCCTCAGTGAAAAGTAAGCGGAGGCTATAAGAATGTCATTGAAAGAAGTATGACATCTGCTTCCTCTGTTCTTATTCTTTTTTTTAAGTATGGACTTCATGCTTATATTCAGTTTAAGGACTAGGATGCTTCCATGTACAAAGCAGCAGAAATGGTGACAAATAAACTCCTTCGTGTCTTTGTTCCTCCACTGATGGAGGCAGTTGTTGGGATTTGGTGAAGAACCTGTAACATTAGAAATGCACCCTGACAGTGACATCTCCTAAGAACAGCTACCTAAAGTAGCCTGTTGGGATGCAAGTAGAACACTTAAAAAGGGAGCTTATGAGAAAGATGGAGAAAGACTTTTTACCAGGGCCAACAGTGACAGGACAAGGGGTAATGTCTTTAAACTGTAAGAGTTTCAGATTAGATGCAAGAAAGAAGCTTTTCTTAGGATGAGGGTCCTGCAACATGGGAACAGGTTGCACAGAGAAGTTGTGGATACCCCATCACTGGAAGTGTTCAAGGTCAGATTGGACAGCATTTTGAGGAACTGCATCAAGTGAAAGATGTCCCTGCCCATGGCAAGGGGCTTTGACTAGATGATCTTTAAAAGGTCCTTTCCAGCCCAGACCATTCTATGAAGATGAATGAGGGACCCATATAGGAGAATCTGATGGGTCGGTTCTATCACCCCTGTAAACTCTTGAGCGTGTAAAAGACACAGACATCCTTTTGTCTTTTACAGGCAGGCAGGCAGAGGATTGTACTTGGGACTGCATGTTTAGGTGGGAGATAAAGATGTGAGATGACTTCCAGATGGTATTTGGGCTTTTCTGTCCTGGAAAAGCTATATAACATTTAGCACAAGAACACCAAGAAAGCTTTTTGTTTGCTTTTTTGTCATCTTGTTTCTTAAACAAAACAGAAAACCACAGTCATACCCATCCCTCTAAAGAAATTACAACAAAGAAACACTCAGCACTCTGTAATGCCCTTCATGGTTAGTACTGAAGAAACTGGAAGCAGTCACTTACCATTAATTGGATACAACTCTAAGACACCTCCGATATCTTCTCCAAGTCCTAGCAATTTGAGTATAGTTATATGGCGCAGACCTGTGGAGGAAATAAAGGAAGTTTTGGGTCAGACCAGATCTTTCTGCTCATTCTTGAGCAGATTTCACTGTAATCAGCCAGGTCTGTGCAAGGACAACATTTGGTGTGGTTGTGTAACACGGAGATACAAGCAACAGATACACCAGTAAATTGTAGGGGCCATTCCCCAAATTCAGAATGTTTCTGCACTGTTTTGTTCACTAGTAAAGCTCTTGTCATGCACAGGGCAATAAAGTATTTAGAGGCAATGTAACCTGTCAGAGTTGAAAGTCCAAATGACTGCAGGGAATGGCTGTGACAGGCATTCACTTTTTTCATCTTGTTCTGGGCAGAGGCTTGAACTATTGCCTTTGCTTTGAAGAAAGACCTTGGAGGCTGTAGAAACTGTTTGCATAACATGAGTCTGTGTGATCTACAAAAATCTGTGATTTAACTTTTTACAACTTGGAGGTAAGATGCTTGAAAACATATCACTTAGTTAAAACACCCACTGAGGACAAAAATGCTTTAGGAACTCACAAGATCTCCTTCAAGCTGTCCCTAACAAAGGGTGGGGAAAATCAACTGTTTTGGTTATGTTCTATTCTTCAGAAAGCATTTTACAGTGGTCCCTATCATAGCTTACTTTGGTAGTTACAAAATGAGATGAGTTACAAATGAGATGTTACAAAATGAGCCTCTGAATGAAGGCCTGATGATTATGAGTGAACAGTGATGCTGTGTGGATCTCCCTTCAGCCATAACTCAAATGCGTAGAAATTGCAGCTTCTGAATGGGACCGTTGCATTCTGTTGTAGGAATCAAGTCTAGGCCCTCTGTGGTATTTGTGCTGCTAGGAACCTAAGTTAAGGAGTAAGATTCTCTGGGCTTCATAGTGGAAAGATGGAAGAGTGTTTCTAGATCTTGCTCTTAATTGCCTCCTGGAGAAGCCCATGTCTCTACTATGTAGTTGGATCTTAAGTACCTAGTTAGCAGACTGGGAGAGGCCTTATTGGATTAAAGCAGCTTCCATTAATAATTTTACAGGTTTTGGCAGTGAGGCAGGAAGGAAAAGAAGAAAAAAAACCCCTTTATGTCCACATATCTCCTTGATACCTGGCCTGGTTCTGAGCTGGGTATTAGAGGATCTGCCCTTCCTGAAGCATTGTACTTATGTCGTTAAGTTGTGCGCAGTAAGAAAAAGAAAATACAATCGATCTCCTGAAGTACAAGCCTGAAGAGGAGATTCTGAGTGCTAACTTTTTCTGTCTCGTGCAGATCTTTCCATAGAACACTTTGTTAAGCTGTCTTAACTGTCAGGGTGTGCTATACTACCTGCTTAGCACAGTCTTTTCCATTTGGATTTGGAGTAGCCACAGCAAACTTTTCAATTGTCAGACTCTTCAGACTGTCTAAGTTCAGACTTGAGCAAAGGAATCTATCACATCACCAGGAAGGATGTGGTTTTGGAGAGCAAGAGTACAATTCCTTTTGACTCACCAAAATTGCAGGCTTGTCCACTGAGAGCAGCAAGCTGCTGGGAATAAGCCCAGTCCTCATCACTGGGTGCAGAGATCACCACCAGCCGCCTTCTCCATCGGAACCTGGAAAGAGATGGGAGTGTGACAGGATGTGGTCATAACATGTCACTCGAGTCCTCTCAGCACTTTTCTTCTCTGTAGGCTGAGATATGTCATACCTCTCAATACTTCCAGTAACAGTTGAATGAGAGATTTTCCCATTTCTATCCATCACAGGGAGATGGTAAAGCCTGTTTTGAATTTTACAACTCCAAAACGCTTAAAGAAGCATCTGCACATTTGCTGTTTCACCAAACAAAGACTACAAAGCTTAGGATCTTTGCAAAAAGCCCCCTTCAGTAGTTACTACACTGCTGAGAAGTGTATATTCAAGAGAAAGAAAGGCTCCTGTAGAATTCCTTACTAGACATTTAGCTTTTACATCATTAACTGCTGCTGGAACTGCACAGTTATTTTGCAGTCCAAGGGCTGTCTGAGAATTAGGGTGTATCTTCATTTCAGACATAACTCATACTTCTGTGTAAATACTCACTGACCTCTTTTTCTTCTATACCACACTCGCTCAAAATACCTTTAACATGGGTTTAAGTCTGAGCTTGTTTGTAAGTATGTGGTTGTGTGAGCCTGTGGCTATATAAGGCATGCATGGAGCAATAAGATAAATCTTGGCTGTTTCTTTAATATGGGATATCCCATCTAACCAAACTTTTGCACAAGGAGCACCTTCTGTCATCCTCTCAAGGAGAGGCAATGTCATAGGACACTTGAAACCTTTAAAATTTCTAACTGTAGGGATTTTAATACTCTCCAAACAACACCTTTTTGAATAAATGTACTTCTCCACTAGACCTAAATAAATCATATTTATAGGAATTTGCAAAGCTGAAGGGATATTTTTATAGCAGGAAATGATCTTTTAAATGGATGCAGATGGTACTCTATTATAATTATAGCCTGCCTTTCTGCAGCACGATGTGAAGATCTCAAAGTAAAGGCTAATGCAATGGGTCAATTCTGTTCCACTGGAAAGAAGCAGGAAATATGATGGGACTTGCTCAAAATCACAAAATAAGTTGCTGAAAGAGTAGGGGATGTTGATGTTTTTGTGTGGTTGACTGACCGATACTGCGTATGTTTTTATAATTAAAATAGTAAATCCTAGAAAAGCAAAGCTCCACAATTTCAGTCTTGCCCAGGAGGAACATCAAAGAGCCATGGGCATGTGTATATAGTTATGTGAATAGGAATGAGAAACACAGAGTCACATGTGCCATGAAGGAAGGGCTGGGAATTTTGTGGTGTTATTCTGAAAATGCTGAAAAAAATAATCTTTGTGGTATTTTGTATAGCAAAGCACCTGGCTACCTATAAACAGTGACACAGAATGTAAACATTGGATCACATTTTGTCTAGGGCATAAATCAGGATGGAATCTTATCTGTGAGCTGCTTTTTTCCTTTCTGATTTTTTTTTAGTATCTCCTTTGGAGATGCAGAGAGCTAAAAAGGGTTGAAAGCCACTCAAGCTGTTTATCCCCCTGCCCCAGGAAATCCCTGTACTTGGTGTGCTTGTCTGGGGCTACATCTTACTGAGAGATTAGTTCAGTTGGTCCTTCACAGCTGTTAGTTCACCAACAGTAAGGTACAGATTTATGCCTTATTTCTGACATCAGAAGCCACGTGCCAGTAGTCCTATCACGACAAATCCACCAGACCATTTCCTTTGTACATCCTTTTTTCCTTTTCTATTTTGTATCTCGCTCTTCTTTGTGAGCCCAGAGAGCAGCACTGCCAGTGTCTTGGTGTTACAGGGGGACTCCCCCCAACAAGCTCTAGGATCTCATCTTGACATATGTGGCTTTTAAGCATTACACAAACCATCTCTGGCTCGCGTGGTCTTTCATGCCAGCCAGGCTTGTTAAGAACAATATTTGCATTATTATAACTGATGTCCCCAACGAGCAACACCAGGGAGATGATGCCAGGATGCTTGTTCAGCTGGGAAGATAATCTTGGACAAAGCTGGAATAAATCTTGCTGGAAATCTGACCAGTTAATGTGGCTAGCAAAGTCCATACAATATTTAAAGCCCGATGCTTGTTTCACAGACAACAGATGCATTCTGTGCAGCGGCCGTTCTGTTTATAGATGCAACATTCTGCATTTTTCCTGCCTGTTTTTCTAATGTGTGTTTATTACTAGGGATGTTTCCAAGCAAAGAAGGACTTGGGGCCTGTCACTTTCCAGCATACAAGCTCGCTCTTGTGCTGGTCAGCTGTTTCTAAACTGTGGTTGTTCTTGGTGGTCTTGAGGATGAATCATTGAGACCTAAACAGGAGGTGGTAAGGTGGGTGGAGTGGATCTTGTTAAAGGTTCTCTTTCTGTTGAAACGGCCATCGAATTTTAAAATGTTTATGAACCAACAACCTATTCATTTACCTGTTGCTCCTTTCCTCTTCAAGTCATAATCCTTCATGCCACCTCATTTGTTTTTATAGCCATCTGGCATTAGCCATGTATTCCTCTGGATTCTGATAGCAGGTAAGGAGGGGGCAATAGTAACAGATAAAGCCTAGAGTGATGGGG
The DNA here is from genome assembly GCA_025331215.1 of Actenoides lindsayi. Lineage (NCBI taxonomy): Eukaryota > Metazoa > Chordata > Aves > Coraciiformes > Alcedinidae > Actenoides > Actenoides lindsayi. The sequence goes on from WTSP01006019.1 coordinate 19,260, forward strand.
TAGCTCTAATTTCATATAAATTATCCTGTAACAGAGAGTGCTATGGCTGCACAGCTCTTCTGTGGATATGAATTCCCACAGTCCAGACATGTTTATTGCCTGGAATTTAGGTCTCGCAGGTAGAGCAGTAACACGGCATATAAAGATGGCATAAACAGACCTGTCTTTCTGCAGGTCTCTGAAACATTTTGCAAGAGACCTTTAATAACATGCCTGACCTTTAATAATATGCATGACTAATACTGGCAAAGACCAACTGTTATCTCAAGTAGGATAAGAAGGAAGTTACAGAGAATTGATTACTGATTTGAGCTACGTGGAATGGATTATAATGGGATTCATGAATTTATGATAGTTGATGATTGAAACACATAAAACACCATGCTTCATGCATTAAAAACATGGAGCTAACATCTGTGAATTAATCTTTACTTGCTGTTCAAATCAGTGTTAATGTCTCCATGCCGTGGTAGGGGAACTGAGGTACAGAAAGTTAGTGTGCAAAGAATGTGCAGTCAGTCAGGAAACACAATATGCATCCTGTCTTCTAGTGCTCTGTACAAAACTGCATTCAACTATGGCTAGATCTCTGTATTGGCTTAACACTGTAAATACTGAGAAATTGATACTAAAAAATAACAGAAACAGTGAGATGGGTGTCTTTCCAATATTAGACCTAGCAGCAGATATGAACAGAAGGTAATACCTGGATAAGAAGCTCTCCAGGGATTGCTTCTTATCTTCTTTGCAAACAATGCCCTCTTTTTTCTGTCTTTCCATGTCTTTAATTCGTGTCTGGAAGGTGTCGATCAAATCAAACACAGACTTCATTGCTATAGGTACTTCATAGTATTGCTGTTAAGAATAAAGAATAGATGGATGAAGGGATGCACTTTTTAGCAGTCTTTCTGCATGTATCACAACACTGTACATTATAGAGAGATTCAAGTATTCCTGCTTATAGACAGGTAACAAGGCCTAAAACAGATTAGAAACCATGGAAAATATTACTACTGGTTTTGCAGTCAGCCTGCTCTTTGAAAGTGGCCTATTTTCAGTATTTGCCCAATGTGATAAGGCTAGGGCCATTACAGGCAGCAAATTGTCATTGTATTCTTTTGTAAAGCCATTCAGGGCATTGTCCATATGCAATGTACTCAAATTCCTGAAATCCCCTAATGGTAGAAAGTGAAGATAGCTACCTAATTCCTGAAAATTTCTCTTACTGTCCCTTTTCTTGTCCTTTAGCAATGACCAAGTCCTTCATCAGTCTCTTACAAGCCTCACATGCAAGCCACTAGTGTAATTTCCTACAATTTTTCTTTTTTTTTTTTAATTCATATTTTTCCAATACCTTTTCTTTCAAAGAGTCGAAACCCTCACCTTAACCTTCATGTCAGTGTCGGTCAGCACCATGAAGAAGTCATTGTAGGTCATGCCATACTCTTTCCTCAACTCACTGATGAGCTGCTGGTCCACAAGATCTTCATCCTCTATCACTTTCATGGGCTTTTCATTATCTTAATGTGAGACAGGGGAGAAATAAAATAGTCATGGAATCATACAGTATTCTGCCTTTAATTTCACCTTGAAAGAAAGGGGAAAATTAATTTCTTAGAAGCCTTCTGCCTGTTGCCTAGGCAAGTTACTAAAAAACATCAATATGGCATTATGGCTTTTAACTGTCCAGTTTTCAATCCAAATATGTTTTGAAAATCAGTCTATCCTAGGGCACATGCACTTCAATATTCAACATCTCTAGTTGCTTTTGAAAAATCTTGGTTGCCTGTTCTTTCCTGGAAAGATCTTTTAGATTTTTTCAATATGCTTATACATGTATATGCATGTACTAATAATCATTTTACCAGCCCTGAAATGCAGCCACTTAAGGAATAGAAAATAGAAACTTTTCAATAGTTTAGGACAGGAGCTGGAAAACACCATATCCAAATGAAACAGGTCAGAGAATTTGGGTCAGTAAAATATAGCTAGAACAGCTTGAGGTTGGCCAGGACACTACAGTTAACCTTGCCAGTCTTAAAAAACTACATGGGAAGTTTAGTGACTACAAGAAACCAGAAACTGTTTAATGTGTCTTGAATACTGTAGTCCTAGCTCTTCAGCTCTCTCTCTCTATCCTGCTGTGGCACTCCTCCTCCATATACTTGCTGGTGTTAATTTCCCATTCTAGCATTGATCTGATTCAAATTTTGCAGGAGGTCTAATCTGTGTAATGGAATGAATGAAACTTCTGAACTAAAATTTGGGAAAACATCTGAATCGGAACCTGATCTTTTAAGTTTCACAGCTTGGACTCACTTCTTGCAGAAAAAGCCCAACCCAGCAAATGTTAAAATTCGGTTATGCTAATCCAGCTAGAGATGTAATTTGTGTCATTTTACATGGTTATTTGTACTTCAGTTGAAAGTTTTGTAAAAAATTATAGGCAATGTTATAAATTGCCCATTGGATGGATTGCTGGATGTTCTAATTGGTTATTCACTTTGTAAAACATATGCAAATCATGCATCAGTGCTTCCTAAGTGAGATTTACATGATACTAATGGCAAGCATGACCATTAAAACATAGACCAAAAATTTCTACTTTATGCCTGCAAACAATTCCCTAAAAAAACAAAGACTGTTTCATTGTCCTGTGTGGAGGTAGAATAATGTAAAAGATGTTAGTCTGAAATGTGATGGAAACCAGCTTTATGGTGCAGTAGCAACTGACCTCTGGCATTCTTCTGGTTTAAAGCTTCTAGATATCAACAAGAAGATAGCACCTTAGAATTTCTTTGTTAGGAGTTTTTCTTTCAAAACTTACAATATAAAGAAGAAAAATTGAATTACAGGAGTGATACAGAAAAAAGTTTCAGGGGAAAAAAATAGTGCCACAAAGGCTGGCCTGCTTTTATTTCTAGGGGAAAAAACCGTAAATTATCTAGTTGCTTCTTTCCAATTCATGACTTGTCCCTGACCTTCATCTCTTAAAGGACATTTGGGATCAGCATGAAGAGCAATGGGAGTTGAGACTGTCTGCTGCTACCTGCAAAGTTCTCGCTCTCTTTACTCTTTCTAGAAACGTCACTGAAAGAGTGTGGAAACTTTTGTTCATACATCTTTGGCAGCTAGACAGGGTGGGAAGATGAGTTGGTCTTTAGAAATAATTCAAATGAGGTTGCAAAGAAGTTCAGCAGTTTGTTGTAGCAGTATAGTGGCCTAATAGATTAGGTATTGGCTTTGACTGTAAGGAAGGTAGCCTGGGATTGGTGTCGAGTTGACTAAAACCCTGTTCCCATGAGCTGGGGAAAAGAGACCACGTGGCTGACTTGAGGTGAAGAGAAGACTTCTGCAGTGACACTCAGGTTTTGTGTCATTCTAGTGCGAAACTGGGAAACACTCTGGTTTCAGTATGAGCAGATCTTGGCCAGTGTTAACGAGCTCTATTTCATTCACTACTTCTAAATGTGTTTGAAATTTTAAGTGAAAAATCTTTTCTGTGACTTTTCTGTTGTCATTTGTATTTCAGTCCCAAGATATAACACTACAAGATTTCATCATGCTAAATGTTAAGGCTTCTCACTACAGCATAAATACTGTGAACAAAATGTTTCTTAGGAGCTTTTGCTGCCTCTGGTGCTGACAGAGAGTGAGCCATGAAGAGGCCATGCAAACAGGAATGGTAGAGGAGAAGGGGAGGTAGAATAGAAAGATATTTGTATTATTTAAACTTCTTTAAAAGCTCAAGATTTAATGTTTTGGGAAAAAAAAAGGTGAACTTCATGTAAGATTTAACTTACACCCTTCTAAGTCTTCTGGTTTTCTTCAACAAATTATTTCCTCCTGTGAGAATTCAGCTGTTATATACACTTGAGTGGTTTGGGGGAAGTTTGGGTGTAGATCAAGTTTGGAACAGGCTGAAAGAGTATGGTCTGTGTCAGTGAATGTCTGTTTATTAGGCAGACTGGAGCTAAATATAATCCTAAACAGTCCACTGACAGGCAGATGGGTCTAGGTACACAAAAAGTGACCCTCAGTAACCTTGGCCTGATGTGGAAAATCCTGTATCACTCCAGATTTATCCAGGAGGTGCACAAATGGACAGTCTGGCAGGGTTTGTGACTCACTGTCATTCAGGGACACAAGTTTCTTGGTCTCCCACTAGGTCCTCTCCCTCTGAGAGCAGTAGAGGTACGGCTGGAAGCCAGACATAAATCTGTAATCTTCTGGCCTGATGTATGCCAGACCTGAAATACCATGGAACTGGCGTGGTCCTGAGCTTTCTGTTCCATCACACATCTCTTCATAAGGTCTGGTAAAACCAGTGGTGGACTTAATAAGCAAAACTAGCAGCTCTTGTAGTATTTCTTTGGCTTTGTCCAGTAAAGCGATGGTGTTAACCTTTAGACACAGACAGCAATACATGATTCAAGAGACACCTAAGCTTAAGTGCTTTGCTGGACTGGGACCTAAAGTCTTTGTCCAGACCCTACTGTTATGAAAGGAAAAGTTCTCACTGTATTTGGTGGGTGCTTCCCCAGGACCTGAACACTGACACCAGTTGTCTCAAAGCTGTCTAAAAAAGATGGATGCCCCGTGTCACTCATCTATGTGGGAACTCTATATGTAAGGACAGTGGCACTAAATATGGCTGAATGAGCTCCTTTGCAAGTCCTGCATAGTCTGATTTACAGTGCCTCCAAAACCTCTGGCTTCAATGAGATGAACCTCTTTTAAACAGCCAGCAATAAGTAGTTACACTGATGGTTATCCTGCTTTATGGGTAAAGAGAGGCGATAGGACTTCAGAATACCTTCTAATTTCAGGTTTGGTGGTGCAGATTTGTAAGGTTGTCCAGACCTAGAGGCTATGATAGAAATCTTCTAAATTAATATCTGTTTACCAGTACAGAGGGGAAAATGCAGCTGGACATCCTCTCACTGCAGATGAGAATATTCATTTTGTGAACATATCAAAATCAGCTCTTAAACCTGGGAAAGCTCATCCTGAGCAGGAAAGGAACTCCCAGCAAGGGGTCTAACTAGCACACTTCCCTCTGTCCTTGGTTTAGCCAGTGCATGCCCCTAAAAAATGAAGCTTTTTCCACAAACTTGTGAGGAGCACGAAGGCATGAGACATTGTTATATGTCAGAGTGGGGAGATAATGATGTTGAACTTCAAAATAGGATTAACTTGGTCCGAGTTTTGAATATAATCTCAAACAGTTCCCTTCAGCATTTTCTCCCCCAGCCTCTTCTCCTTTATGACAACAGCCAGTTTCTTTAAGCAGTGTTTAAATCATGATAGCCAGTATCTAGCCATACATGGCTAATGTCTTGCAAAAACCAAGGGCAGGGGAACGTTGTATTAGGGCAGCTGTTCAGTTAGGCAGCGAGGTTGGTATTCAAGATATTGGTAGAGTTGAGCCTAATTTCCTCTCTCTGTCCCATACTCGCATCACATTTTCCTGCCTTTTCACTGTTTCACTGTTTTACTAGCTTTAAGAATTCCCACAAAGAATGCTAGAGGTGCTCAAGTTACAGCACTGGAAGCCTAAAAATGGAAAATACCAGAGATACTTACGTAAATACAAAAGGGGGGTAGTTAGCATGGAAGGAGGAGGAATAGGTTCAAAAGCACAATCAGACCACAACAAATGATCTTACTTAGATCTTGACCCAAGCTGGGGGAGATTTCTCCCCTTATTGTCTGTATTGTGGCCATGAGATGGAAAGAAATTATTAAAAAATAAAGAACCTAGCTGGAAGTGGTCAATTTTCATGCTGCTGTTGTTCATGGTGCCAAATATTGTAATGACTGAGATCTTCCTCGTTGCCATCTTGCAGAAGCTCTCCAGATACTCGTCTCGCTGCTGCACATACATGGTGTTGTCTGCCTTGGGGGTCGTGATCAGCTGGTTGGTGACAGAAACAAAAGAGCTTGATTAGTATAAGGAATGAAGCAGATGAGTATTTTACTGGAGGAGAATAAGTCACTGTCTGAAAACGGCTTTCTTTTCCATCCAGTTGGTGACAACTCCGTAGCCTTATTGTATTTATTAGTGTTTGGAGTGTACATTTAGCCTCAGGCCTGACCCAAAGGTGTTCAACCAGCAACAGGAAACCCTTAGGAAGCACAGCCAGCTGGTGTCACTAACTCCTCTGCTCTCCTCCACAGTGCTGGTAGAAGAATTTGGATTTTACAGAAAACCTTGTACTCTCTTATTATCCCTTGTCCTACTAGTCCTGCAAGGTCTCCCTCACAGCCTTCAGTGGTGCCATGAATCTAGGATTTCTCCTGCTCACTCACAGTGGGAGCACTGGGAAAATGGCAGCCACTCTGGCCTCATGCCTTGGTCCAGGCAGGGCTCCCATTGGCTGTCAAGGGGTGAGTGCAGCTAGGGCCACACGAATACCTATGTAACTGATGGCTGTATAAGAAAACCTTGAAGACTTGCTAAGGCCACTGTGACCTCATCTGAAAATTGCTGATTTACCTTTTATTTGTTCTAAGCCACTTTGTTGTCTTATGTGCCTTATATTTGCTGAGAAGGCATGGCTATGAAGGGAGAGCAGGAGGAGGAACAAATACAACCATGAAAGTATAAAAATCTCTACAGTTTATAGTACTTATTTCAAAGACTCTTAATTAAAAAGTTTAAAGCACACAACTTAGATCCTTCATTGGTGTCTGAGATGCAAATATTCCAGGGAAGGTGTGTATAACAATATGCAGTGGTCCTGTGCAGCAGTTTCCAACAGAAGGTGCAGAGGAATTCTGCAGCCCTAGCAATGTAATAATTCTAATTGGCAGCAGTGAACTGCGATCGAGGACCTGGCATTGATCCCACAAACACAAAGAGGGTTGGAATCTGGATCAGAATTTTAGGGTTTAAGGTCATAAATAATTACCAAAATCCTTCAATTGCAAACTTATACTGTAGTCTGTAAAAGGTGCAATCATCTTCTAGCTGCCTTCTTAAGTTTGTAGGGGCTGGAAGCTAATTTTTATGATACACTTCCTATAAATCCATTTCATCAATGCACTGAAATATAAGAGTCATTTCTGGGCTTATAAGAACTGACTGTCATTTATGCAAATGCCTCCTGACATGACTGCAGCATCGGAACATGAAGGTGAATGAGAGTCAGGCACGCGGAGGATTTGGTTTCTCTGGGTCATAACATGTAACACATTGCTTTTAAGTGGCGTAGAAATGCTTCAAATGAAAAAAAAAAAGGGATCATGAAAAGGATTTGAGGACTGAGATCAAAACCAGACCATTGATTTGTATTGTCCTCCGAGTTTCGAAGGCTGTAAGCAGGAATGCACAGTCAAGTCTGAATTTGATCTACAGCTTCAAACCTCATAGAGCAAAGCAGGGAACATTTAAGAGGCAAAGCAAACTTCAAATCAAAGCTTTGTGCCAGGACTGTTTTAACCCACGCACTATATACACTGTATCTGTATTTGTATGCATGTGTGTGTATGTGCATATAGGTATAAATGGAATATTATATACAAACTATCAGTCAGCATTTCATCACCACAGAGAAATAAATGAAAAACCCAAACTCACTAAGCCAGGGTTTCTCAATGTCAGTAAGACTGCAATAAAAGCCCTGCCATAGAGAGGTGGGGCTGCAAGACTCAAAACCCATACATTTTTTCAGTTTCTGCAGCTGGGTCCTTTATTTGTCATTAACTGAACTTAACCCAGAATAACCTTCAGAATTCTGGATGTTTGACATTCACACTGAAATCTGCAATCTGAAATCCTCAGTGATGTTTAGGAGTTAAAATACCATGTCTCTCTCCAAAGACTTTGGGGAGAGAACTGATACAGTGTCCTTGGGAGTCAGTCTCTTAGAGTGGCTGAAAGATGAAAGTATAGCAAAGCAATGGGGAATAACTCAGGTAAAGCCCCTTCTGCAGCAGCATGGACTAGCTCTCTAGAGAAGGAGCTTGCAGCCTCACGAATGACAGTTCATCTAGCTGGAAGTACTGACCCTAAGGGAACTAAACAGTTTGATGGAAGGAATGCAAATAGGCACATGTAGATTCAAAGCTTGAGTTCTTTGTTTTCCGCGTGTGCCATGCGTGGCAAAGAGATAGTAGAGTTCAGCCACTGCTTTTACTGATGACCAAATCAAACCTATTCTCCAAGAAACTTCAGAGCAAGCGGGCAGAGGATGATACTATATATTGGAAAAGTGCAGCGTGGCGTAATAATTTGTCTTGTGCAACTCTTTTCTTGAAGATCCAGCTGAGAGCTGGCCTAGTATCAGAAGGTTCAAAGACCATCCTTTAAGTTGCCAGGACTGTGTTGGTGTAATGAATTAGCAGCTTGACATCTGTGAGCTCTGCTTTAGGCTCTGTCTACAGATTTGTTTTCATTTGTCCTGATGCTACACATATTCTTGGAAGTCACAATGTTGAGATATATGACCAGATTTCAAAGATTCCACATTTCTGTGGGGTTCCTTTCTCTGAGCTCTTGATTTGGCTAAATATTAGTTAACGAGTAACTAGTAAGCATTATTTGCAAAATTCAGTCAAGTTCAAGTTTTTCAAATATGTGGCTTTTCTCCACTTTCAACATGTTGGAGAATGCAAGTCTGCTAGCTCTGCACAGCCCCCAGAGCTGCAAGAATGGGAAGGGGGAGAAGAAAGTTGCCTCTGCTCAGGCCTGTGAATCTTCAGCAGAATTATTAATTAAATTCCAATGGTCCAATTAAATTCCTGGTCAGGGAAACTGACTTTGGGAAAGTCAGTCCCACACAAGTCTATGGGACCAGATGAGGTACATCCCAGAGTCCTGAGGGAATTGGCTGATGTAGTTGCCAAGCCACTCTCCATTATATTTGAAAAGCCCTGTCAGTCAGGTGAAGTCCCTGGTGACTGGAAAAAGAGAAACACTGTGTCCATTTTTAAACAGGGTAGAAAGGAGGACCCTGGGAACTCCCAACCTGTCAGCCTCACCTCTGTGCCTGAGAAGATCATGGAAGAGATCCTGCTATAGAAGCTCTGTTAAGGCACATGGAGGATGGGGAGGTGATCTGAGACAGCCAGCATGGGTTCACAAAGGGCAAGTCCTGCCTGACCAACCTAGTGGCTTTCTACAATGGAGTGACTACATCACTGGACAAGGAGAAAGCTATGGATGTTGTCTGTCTGGATTTCTGAAAAGCCTTTGACATGGTCCCCCACAACATCCGTCCCTCCATATCGGAGAGACATGGATTTGATGGGTGGACTGTATGATGGATAAAGTGTTAGTTGGATGGTCGCATCCAGAGTATAGTGGTCAATGGCACAGTGACCAGATGGTGACTGGTGACAAGTGGTGTCCCTCAGTGGTCTGTACTAGGGCCAGTACTGTTAAGATCTTCATCAGTGATACAGACAATGGGATCAAGTGCACCCTCAGCAAGTTTGGAAATGCTGTGTGGTGCAGTTGACGCACCTGAGGGATGGGATGTCACCCAGAGGGACAAGCTTGAGAAGTGGGCCTGTGTGAACCTCATGAGGTTCAATAAGGCCAAGTACAAGGTCCTGCACCTGGGTCAGGGCAATCATCAGTATCTATACAGGCTGGGGGATGAAGGGATTTGGAGCAGCCCTGCAGAGAAGGACATGGGGGCACTGGTGGATGAAAAGCTGGACATGGGCCCAGAAGTCCAAAAGGCCAGAAAGCCAACTGCCTCCTGAGCTGCATCAAAAGAAGTGTGGCCAGCAGGTCAAGAAGGTGATTCTGCCCCACTACTCTGCTCTGGTGAGAACCAACCTGGAACACTGTGTTCAGCTCTGGAGTCCTTGGCACAAGAAAGACATGGACCTGTTGGAGCAGGTCCGAGGAGGGCCACAAAAATGATCAGTGGGTTGGAGCACTTTTCCTGTGAGGACAGTCTGACAGAGTTGGGGTTGTTCAGCCTGGAGAATACAAGACTCCAATGAGACCTTGTCTTCTTGTGGCCTTTCAGTACTTAAAGGGAACCTGTAAGAAAAATGGGGAGGGACTTTTCAGCAGGGCCTGTTGTGATAGGACAAGGGTTAATGGTTTTAAACTAAAAGAGGGTAGATTTAGACTAGATACAAGGATAAATTTTTTACAAAGAGGGTGGTGAAACACTGGGACAGGTTGCCCAAAGAGGTGGTAGATACCCCATCTCTGGAAACATTACATATCAGGTTATATGAGGCTCTGAGCAGCCTGATGTAGTTAAAGATGTCCCTGCTCGGTGCAGGGGGGTTGGACTAGATGACCTTTAAAAGTCCCTTTCAACACAAACTATTCTATGATTTTATGATTCTAGAAATCTTAGCTTGGCGTCTTAGTTATTTGTATTGGAATACGAGGCATGAAAGCCAAAGCTATGTTTGTGACACAAACTATTGGACAATAGCTGTGAAACAGGTCAGCTTGGAGTGGAATAATTGCAACAAACTAGCTCCCACAATAATATTTTTAAAGAATTGTTTTTCGAAGTGTACCTTTCAGGGTATGTGCCATCTGCCAGAAAAAACATTTGTACTACAGCTAAAACTGTTTCCTGTCCCAGGTGAAGTGGTTTTTTAGATAAGTAGTTGGAAAAACATACAACACTATTAAACCTTGGGACAAGTAGCTCCAGACCATGCTGAGTTTCTCAGACTTGAAAGCTTACCATAGTGTTACAGTTTAATAAAAACAGCAGGAGAAAAAAACAAAAGAGAATAAAGTTTGCACGGGATCTCTGAAGATGTCTAGAAGATTTGAATGCCAAATTCCCAACAGAAAGAATAGCAAATGTAACAACTCTACCTCAGGGCATCTGATCATACGCCTTTGTGCATATCCTCAGTCAGACACGCACGAGTACTGCCAAGCCACCTGGCTTGCTTCCAGTTTTAGGACACCAGCACCAATATAAAACAAGTGTGCCAGCTGGCAGGACATGCTGAGCATCAAAATGTGGTAACATTGGCAAGCACCCCAAAGTGACGGATGGATGTAATCCACACTGGAGCCTCATTTTGGCGATCGTAACTATACAGATCCTAACACATATCCACTGGAAACAAAAGAATCTGGTGGCTATATGGTGGCTAATAGAATAAACTGGGAAGAGGTTTTAGCCTAACTCCTGGCTGACTGATGTTCATACTGCATGTAAGATTTCCAGCATAAGGCTGCAGAAACTTCTCTGTTGGAAGTGATCATTTGGTTCTAGAAATTTTACCTCTTAAACAAAAGCACCAAAAAAGAATAATACAAAACCACCATAAAGTTCGTGTTCCATATATTTGTACTAGGAGGAAGATAAGACTTCACTTAGATAATCAGATGAATGAGTTACTTACAATGAGCCGCCTTTTGCCTTCAAAATACTCCAGGAGGTCAGTCACTGATTTCCTGGGAGGCTGTAGGAAAGGCTTCTTGTTGGGCTTGGGGAAATCCTCATTCTCAGTCCTGCTCCCTTTCTTGTTCTTCTTGCTGCGGTCTTTGTCCTGCTTGTTCTTTTTCTCAGCTTTGTCCTTCTTGGACTGCTTCTGAAGCTTGTCAGGTCTGTCCTTCTTCTTCTTCTTCTCCGGTTTATCTATTCGCTCATGCTTCTTTGTTTCTTTTCCTTTCTTTGGGGGAATATTTCCTGCTGCAAACTCTTCCTCTAAATGGGAACTAGCAGACTTGCTTGGGTCATATTTATCTTCATATTCATTGCTCAGTATCTTTTCTTGGGCCTTCTTTTTTGGCGATTTAGTCTTAGTTGGTTTATGTTGCCCCGGTGTGACATTCAGGTCCCTATGGTTATAGTCCTTTCTATCTGTTCGGTTATCTTTAAATCTACCCAGATTTGCCTTCGTGTAGTGCACCGAGGGAGCTGTTGGGACTTCGGTGAAACTGTCATAGCGGGCGGCTTTGCTTGGTTTACGTGCGGCCACTGAGTGTTTCTCCAGGTGGCCACGCTGGCGGTCCCTGCGGTTTGCCTTCCACACGGGAGAGTACAAATCCTCAGAGGCTGTGACTCGTGTCGTGGTGGCATCGGGGGCTACTGGCAGCCTGTGATACTCTGTGATGGAATGTGACTTTGTGGTCCAGGTCCTCTGTGTGGTGGGGAGGGGTGTAGTCGTTGTCGTAGACCGGCTTGTTGTTGTCACTGTGTGGGTGGTGGCAGGGGTAGTTGTGGTGGTGAGAGGGAGGGTGGTGGTCCTTACTGTAGGCAGAGGAGTGGCTGCTGTGGTTGTCATTGGTTTCCTCACAGTTTTGGTCCTTGTTGGCTGATTGTTGCTCTTCCTCGGCTCCTCCTTCCTTGCTGACACCTGGACATGTCCACCGCCAGGTGTAGGCTGGGTGCTGCCCCCATTATTGCCTTCCTCAACCACTTGTCCCTCCACTCCAGCTGCTTTGCAAGTCTGAATGAAGCCCTTCTGCCTCATCTTCTCAATTTTTCTGATGGGGCTCTGATCAATGACTTCATACATGGCCTCTAGCCTAACAGGATAAGGGTACCTTTCCTCTACCTGCAGTGTTTTCTTCAACAGCACCATGCCAAATTTCCCCTTCTCCAGTTTTAGAAAGCTCATAAGCTTAGGGATGAGGGCGGGATCTAGTGGCTGCTCCAGAATTTTTCCTTCATTGGTTATTCTTCTTACTTTTCCCCCTTCTTCCCCTTCTTCATGGAACAACACGATCTGCTGGATGTGCCTCTCAGCCAGTTCGCAGTAAACATCATTTTTCAGCAGGCTCATCATGAGCCGGTAGTAGCCCTCAGAGGCATGAGGGGCAGAAATGACCCACACCCGATTTTTCCCAGCAAAGCTGGCCAGGACATTGGGGGAGCTTGACCCTGAAGGGAAACGTATCGCTCGTGTCTGTGAGGCAGAGGATATTCCTTCGTCCTTAATCATCTGAGACTTGGGGTATTTGGCTGTAGCTGTGAGTCTCTGTACCCGTCTCATTCTGGTCCCCATGCCCCTCGCCTGGGAACGTGCTTCCCCTTGCAGGAGATTGGCAGGTGCCTTTGAAGGTGCTGAAGAATCCCTCTTGGTGACAGGGTGTTGGGCATTTGGGCTTGAATTCCTCAGGGATGCCCCAGACCTTCTCAGGAGGCTGCTTGGAGCCCTGTAAGCCAGGGACACTTTCCTAACTCCATGGCTCCCTCTCTCTGCTAGCCTCCCCATCTTCTCAGAGCCGCACACTAGCCATACTGCCCACAGCAGGGCTAAGCTCAGTGCTGGCTTCCAGTTCATTGTGCAATCTGCTTGAGGCGAGGACAAGAAAGAGGAAAAGTCAGATGTTAACAGTATGAAAATACCTTGTGCAAGTGATGAAAAAAGCAAAGCACAAGCTGGCTAGTTTTTGTGATTTAAAAGTGCTGATTACACCTCAGTCCTGCCCTGGGGGCTTTGTACAGTTTACAGTTATTTTTGGAAAAACACAAAATGGATCATTTTATGCAAAAATGAGGTCATGCATCTGTAACATGACTCTGTCTAACACTGATCTGCATCCTTCTCTCTCTCTCTGTCTCTCTCACGCTCTCACATACACACATGCAAACACACACAGAGGAAGGGTCCGGCACGTAGAACAGAAAGTCAAGAATTTGCCTTGGGACTTACACTGTCAGGGACGAGTTTACGCTTCCAGAGACGAGGTTTAACGTCTTTTTCCTTTAAAAGGAGACCAATGCCATACAGCTTTGCTACCGCCCAGTGATTTCTCCTTACGCAGCCCAACAGGTCCCAGCGCCCGTCCGTCTCCCTCTGTATCTTTTTAACTTTCTTTCTTCTTCACCTTCTTGAAAACTGGGATGAGGTTAGCGGAAATTTCCTATGGGATCTCTGCTTCTCCATTTACCTGCAGGTCTGCCTTTTTGCTGTACCAGTTACCCACACAAGCAAGGATTTCATTAAGAAAAGGGAACTCCCAGCTGCTCCGAGTCTGTCTCTCTTAAAACTTCCCAAGCCTCCTTCCCACTCCTTGCTTCCTCAGTCCCGTTTAGCTTCTTTGTTTCCAGAGAGGAAAGCACCAGCATTAATATATTTTCCAGGCTGAAGAAAAACACAGGAATGTGATGCTGAAAAAAAGAGGGCGCTTCCCTTTCCCCTTTCTCCGCGATTCAACAAAAGCAAATTGTAAAAAGACTCGTTTTTTCTTCTCTTTCCCTCCTTAGCTGGCCGCAGTCCCAGAAATGTCAGGGTAACCCCAGCCCTGCTCCGAACCAGCCTCAGACAACGGTGGCCACTGGAAATGGGGGAAACTTCACTCAGGATTTAACAGCTCAGCAGAACCCGCCTCTTCCCCACTCCGACACAGAGAGGGAGGAGGAAGGCACTGGGGGCTGAAATACTGCACAGCATCGCAGAGATGGGTGACTCCAGCCTTAACTCTTTCCTTCACACGTCCCAGCTCCCTGGCACTCTGCCGTCTCAGCTTTCTCTTTTCTTTCATTTAACAGACACCGGCTGGGTAGAAAACAGTCTTGTGAAAAGTGCATTTCCCCATCAGTGTCAGTAACAGCTTTGGTGTTTAAAAGTCATTGGGGTTTAACTCCATTATTTCTATCTCCTGCTCCCCTTTTCCTTGGTTATTTGCTTTCTGGGAGTACTCCAGTGAAATCCAGTTTCTTTTCACTTTACAATCAGTTTCTCTTTTAGGTCCTCATATATATTGGTACAGTTTTTTCTGCAAATATTATGGGAGCGTGGCTGTTTGCTAATATCTAGTTTTTAAAGAGATCAGCATATTTATTTTGTTATTGTACTGAAATTAGAGTTATATGTATTTCCCATGAATGTGCACTAGTGGTGGAAAAAAAAAAAAAGAGAAAAGGTGCAAAAATACCTACAGAGGCACAGGTAAAAACAAGGTTATGTCCTTTGGTCTCTCTTCATGGTGTAAATTACACCATTCTATTGAGCTGACGTAAACTGGCACTGCTATGCTGCCAGCACCTGGTCTTTAGCTGTTTTACTCTGGCTTCAATCATCCCTGCACCTTCAGTGTGAAAAGCCACTTGATTGTAGTTGATGGATAATACCTGAAAACATCCAAGACCTTAATACTACTTTTATTGTTTTCCAAGATTTCACTTATATACAGAGATGCTGTTACATTTCTGTGATAATATATTGGATTTTACCTTAGTTACCTTGGAGGGGGGAGGGAGGAAAGGTGTACCTTCTACTTCCCTTGAAATTAATGTTTCAAGGGTAAAAAACTTTTATTTCTTTCTCTCTTTCCTTATTTGCTTCATTTTTACTTTAAGTTGTCCAATGCACTGACAAACATTAGGAGTGGCTTTGCTAATATGTGTCCACAGTTTGCATTCTGTAGCTAGTGGTTTGTCCTGAAGGTAGGAGAGCATGCTGAATGCCTGTGCTTACATCAACATGAGTGCAAAGATGCTCAGCATCTCCCAGAATATCATATCCTACATGCATTGGGAGGTAGGAGGGTTGTACCTCTCACAAGAATCACTAAACTGGAGTTCTATGGAGCGAAGGACGATAATGTTTTCCACTTAAATTAGTGGCAGATCTGCTAGTTTATTAATCTTGACAAGAAACTAAACATTACACTGTTTCATTGTGACTTTTTAAAGAAATTATAATTCAAAATGAGATTTCCATTTCAAGGTTTCCTCCAGCTTTATTATAAAGATTTAATAAAAGAAGTGACCCTACAATGCTGAAGGAAAATTTAATTGGGGGATAAATTAATAAAACAAAAAAAAACCCCAAAGCTAAATGAATTCAGTTTTCTTGATTTTGGTGATAATTTGAAACCACACAGAAGCAAAACATCACTTATGTGCATGAGCCTAATAGAGCCACGGAAAACACACTCCATACGTGATAACAAAGGAAGGAAAGAGATTTCCGTAACAGCTCTGCTGTCTATCCTTATCCTGTCATAGATATGCTAAAGAATTTCTGTGAGGACTTTGCATTGCTCTCCCAGCCTGGTTAAAAATGTAGCATGCTACAGACTCTGTCTTAAGGGTGGCAGATCAGTGAAGATGATAGATTGTAAGGCAGCTGTAGCGAGGGACCAGCACATAACAAGACGTGGAGCCACAGGGATTATTCTCAAGGCTGATGTTTGTTAGTATCTTTACCTGAGCTGAGGAATAACCTTGAAATGACTGCTGGAAATATTTGGCATCAGAATTTCTTAGAAAGTAAATAATTTATACATGTCAGCATAGGACTCCTGGTAAAGTGAACCATATATTTTAAAGGGCCAATGCAGGGTCATAAAGCAAGAAGCTAAAAATGCACAAAACACGCATAAGATATGTGCAGATGTGGTGCTTAGTGACGTGGTTTAGTGGTGGACTTATCAGTGTTAGGTTAACAGCTGGACACAATGATCTTAAAGATCTTTTCCGACCCAAATCGTTCCATCATTCTATGATTCCATAAAGAACAATATCCTAGAAGGCAGATGTTCTGTATGGGACTTGAAGGTCGCGGTATATGAGCCACTGGAAATAAGCTTTTGGTGTGACATTGAAGCAAGGAGAAAGTCTGCCATCATGCCAGTGAGAAGTCGGGAAGGTGTCTGTAGTGTCAGTAAGGTGGATACTGCCATGCACATCAAGCTTTTCAAAAGGATTACGAAGGGTTCAGAAAGTGACCTGGTGCCAGCATATGATCCCATTGAAACAGACGTGGGGAAGTAATTTTGTGGAAGTCACAGCCACACCTTGGTCTTGATCTTCTCATGCATACACAGGAAAGAGACTTCGAAAATAAATTGCATTTTAATCCAGCAGAGGAAGGCAGAAGGATAACCAGTGATTAGGAATGAAATATTAACAGATGCAGACTTGAAGTAATTGCAATTATTTGTAATTTTTAATAATGATCTCAGTTAGCCCCTGGGATAATTTCCCCAAGAATGTGGTGGTTTTCTGCTGTTTATTCTTACAAATCAAGGCTCTAAGAAACCTTCTTGGCTGGACTGGAAGTCATGGCAAAAGGAAGGAATGAGATCCCTATGGTCACATCTACATGGGAAATATGAGATCAAAATGGCACCCACCCCTGAAGAGCGCAGCTCTCTGGAGGCTTATGGAAATGAATTCTTTAGCCCACTGAACTGACATGAGCAACTTGAGAAAGGTGGAATGCAATGTACAAACCCTGTAGCCCCCAGAGTGGTTTGAATAAGGAACTGAAAGTTAATGCTATGTCCACAAAGAGAAAATACATATCTGTTTAAGTACCGTGAGTCTTTCTATATTCTGCTTTAGGTATCAGCCTTAAAATTATATATATATATCTCAAATGTGTCAAGGTATGCACACAACTACACTATTTTAGCTGCTAAGGAATTCATGGGAAAGTCAGCTACCTTCTGAACTGGGATTATTTCTCAGTCCTACAAAGCCTGGAGAAATCCAGTAGCAACAAGAAGGAAACAGTCAGAGGAGTGAGTGGGAAAGAGCTTTCTGTAGACTTCCAGGCAATCCTCCAGAGAGTGTGGGAAAAATTGCTTACCAGGAAGGTGAAAGGAGGCAGTGGGCTTGGGAAAATGCATCAGCTGCTTTGTACAGCTCTGGGGAGCTGGGAGACAGATAAGCAGGTGCAGGTTCCCCTGCTGATGCCAGTGGGGGGTTTTTAGAGTAGAGAGCACCAGAGCCTGAATCCTGTGAAGCCAGACATTGTTGATGCTTTAAGAGGGGACAGGTTTCTTGAACCCTGCTGGCTCCTTGCTTTCCTGAGAGGGGAGGAGGCTATTATTAGTGATCTGACTGGGGTCATAACCCAGCCAGCAGCTGGGGAAATAACAACTAATAGCGTAAACAGGGGAACCGCACTGCAGACCCTTGGATGTAAGGAGGAAAAGGAGTCAGTACAGGGAGGCTTGCAAAAGCAGTGACCCATAATAAAAAGAGCAGTGCCTGGTTAGTCAGATCAAGCTCCTAAAATAGAAAGGCACTTTTGATAAATAGGTTGATCTCATTTGATTCTTCAATTTTTAAATATACTTTTTTTCTGTGGAGTCCCCAGAAATGTTTCTTAGAAATGGGTGATGCAACGTGACACTTCAGGCTTTAAAAATAACTATTACAAACTTTAAAATTAATGGTTTTAAACTGTAGACTAAAGTACTGGCAGTGTTGGTCAGCCCCAAAGGTTCAGGCTATATTTGAGGCAGTGAAATTCTGATGTCTTGATGTTATTATTGGTCTGTGCTCAAACTGACCTTGTGTTTAGCACCTCTCCTTGTCCAGTTTACAGAGCTTCCCGGTGAGAGGAAGGCTCTCACATAGACCCATTTCTTGTTCTACATCTGGTTGACATCTGGGATGGAAACATCAGCCAGGGAGAACAAAACATCATCTGGCCAGGGCTGACATAATTCTACCCTAAACTGACTGATGCAACTGGTGTTATGGACAGTAAGATGAAAGTGTTATACATGAGAGCAAATGAATACAAAGATTGCCATCTGCCGGCCTTGCAAACAGTGTTACCTAGTCACAAACTGGTGGGAGAGAGAAAGCCATGGCAGTGTACTGCAAATGGTTTCTCAATGATACAGCTGGTGAGTTGTAGCACTTAGAAAACAACAGAAATAGTCTTGGGATAGTCACAGTAATAGTTCTTGAGGTGATTAGGAAAAGGACACCTCATTAGCTTCCATCAAAAAGTGGTGCCAACGTCCCTGTCTTACGGCAGCATAACCCCACAGGGAAGCTGTACTACTGGCATCTCATGGTGATGGGGTTCAAGGTTGTCCCATGAAGTGCCATCAGTTACCTCTCCCAAATCACATACCTGCACAGCTAAATGAGTTCAGCCATGACAATGAACTCACCAGCTGCAAGGACCTGGATTCTCCTCTCCCTTCTGCACCTCTGCACCAGAGGGCTTTATGCTAGCATAGATCTGAACACTGATCCATGCCACCTCCTTTCTCTAGCCTGTTTTCTTTGTCCTTCTCCCTTCCTTTGTTTGGGCAATGGCCAGACAATGTCGAGCCCTTCTGAACAGAGGGGAAATTCTCTCCTGGCTCTCATGGCCCCATTTTATGGTAAAAAGCATATTTAAGCAGGATGGAAGCTGGTGCTTATGCAGCTTCTCTCTGCACAAATACTAGGACTTGGATGCTTAATGCAGAGCTCCCAGGTCTGTTCGCTTTGACAACTGTTTTGTCCAAATGCAGTCACTTATGGCTTTGCACACTTGGAAAAAGATCAAGTAGAAATTGTCCTGCAATACAATCAGCTCATTCACTTACCAGGGAAGACTCAGCTCTCCTCTGCACTGGTAGAGGAACTTCAGTGAGATTCTGCCAGAAAACAGAGCCCACTGATTCAGAGGGGTTTGTTCCCTACATATTTGTGGGCCTCATTATCTGCCCTAAAATATTCTGGTTTACAAATCTTTTTCTTGCACCCTGTAATGTAAATTTTAAAATGGTCGTTTTGTTTTGTTTTGGTTTTTTTAAGACGTGTTTTGATTATAAAATTGAAGGGGTAGCAGTGGAGGAGGATCACATTTAAAAACCAGACTGTGCTACGGTTCAGCAATAAAAGAGCCTTCCAAAACAGGGCTGTGCTCAGTGATTACTCTCAGTAATTATGTGTCAGAATGCTTTGGGGATGAATATAAAAAATTACTAGTTAGCCGGCTGCACACATTCTTGTCCTAACATTCATTACTAGTCAATGGAGGAGATTCAAATCCTCTGATGGTTCTAAGTCAGAAAAGCACATACTGAAGTTTCACCTCACTTTGGTGCTTGCGTGGCTCTATGGAGGGAAGGCAAGGCATGGGAAGGCAAGGCAAAAGGCTGAAGCAGAGTGAGAATTTAATGTTTATATCCCTTTGCTTCAGGTCAGACTGAAAACAGTTCAAGCCTGAAAGTGGCAGCTGGAAATATTATCATGTGCAGGTAATGTACCACTCTTCTTGTCAGGCTGTTTATGCTCACTTGCAGGCATTCATTGCCCTTGTCTTTATTTATATGCTATCAGGTACATTACAGTATTTCATCTTCAGTGGAGTCACTCTTTTCTCTTTCCTTTGTGTCAAAAGGCACTCCTGTGTCTTACTCAGTGACAGTCTGTGTCTCTCTCTTATCTCCTTCGGATTGAACTAGACCTTCTCTGTCAGACACTTGTGGAATCTTTCCTTAGTGAGTCACAAAGGGGACACCCATTGTGGAGGGTGCTCTGACTGCTAAGTGCTCCACAGACCAGGGATCTGTAGCTGGTGTGATAAAAATTGAAAAGTACTTACTTGGAAGACCAGGGCTCTTAAGTTCTTTCCTTGAACTAGTTTTCTGCACCAGTGTCTAGTACCCAAGCCTCAGAGAGGCACACTGGATAAAAAAGGATCCTGGTCCCGAATACAGTGTCTCACATTGATGATATGTACATCTGCATCTCTTTCCTGTTTGCTAATACTGGTACTAATTTTTAATCAAACATTAATAGAAAATCTGGAGTTTTGAGGTTGCTGTGGTAGTCTACTTCACAGGCAATAAATTCACAAAAACAAAATTGGTGAAGAAGGTATTAGGATATACAGCAGAGCTAGGGAGTGGTCTCTGCCATGCACAATCAGTCTCAGTATTTTCATTCAGGGTAAAAAATACTTTTTAAGGGTGGAAGAACTTATGCACATAAATTCCACAGCTCAATTTTGTACTGCAGGATGAGAGACATTTTTCACAGCTATTGACAAAGGACATTCCAGCAACTAGTGAGATCTGGATTTCATTATATATTTTGGACTACAGTGCAAAAGTACAATCTGCCAGAAAAAATGTGGTCGAAGCATGTTTTATTAATATATTGCTGCTGTTCTTGGATTATACCCCTGTAGGGGCTTACATCTGAAGTGACACACCTGATAGGCTGTATATTAGATAGCATTTCAAGGTTTATTTTTTGGATGTGATTCCCTTGCAATATGTAGACACCATGTATATTCCTATTTCCAAGCATTCGGAGACAAACTGTCACTGCCCTTCTCTGATAGCTGATCACCACAGGCTGTTGATGGAGCACTTCAATGCCTGTGTAGTCAAAACCCTAGTATTGCTGTAGTGCACTAAGTTCTTACCATTGATTTTGGTACCTCTCTACATACTGTATGACTAGAGAATGACTTCTCAGTCCAGGCAGCTTCTGTCTAAATACATAGGATAAAGCAGTCCAATGTTGTCAACATTTCTGTCCGCTGAATGGGCCGAGTCACAGAAAAACACTGGCAGAAGACCTGGAAGACCAAAAGAAGTGCATCTGTTTCCCTGTCACCTCACCTTACAGAGCTGTATTAATGACAAAATCTCCCTGACAATACCTGATCTCCAAAAAGAACCAAAAAGAGGGGGAAATACGTGTAACAGATTTCTTCAGAGAAATACACAGTAAGGACTGGTATTTCCATTGCTGGTTTTGCTTTCTTATCTTCATGTTAAAGGCAACCTTATATGTAAACCTTCATGTATTCCTGATGTATGAACCCAGCTGCCTTGAAATCAATGGCAAAGTTCCTGTCTTCAGTGAAGACTCCTGGATTTTGCACATATTTAAAGGATACAATTAATCTGAAAACTTAAGGAAGATCACAGCCTTCCAAATATTAAAGAGGAGAGAGAAAGAAATGAGAAAGCAAATATGTTGTGAAAGAGATCCCAGGTGAAAAAATTGGTCCAAGTTTTCATGTCTGGATGTTGTTATTTTTTCCATAATTACTATAGCAAGCTCCTGCTTCCACTGAGGGGAGGTGACCTGGGATTTTTCCAGTAGCAATGGAAATTTAACACACAAATGACCAGAACTATTAAAGCTGCTTAACTCATATGTGTCAGCACTGGGAGAATCAAGATATAGCAGACATTGTCCTTTCCACAAACATGGCTAGTATTAAATGGTCACACGACACAGATTCTTATAAAAGAGCCAATCACTTCACCTCCCATGGTGAGTGATTTTCTAATCTCTAGAAGCATGAGGCCACATATCCATGCTCTCCAAGACCATCTGGTACTGCATCTCTGCAGGATACAAAGTTGATGACCAGATACACCATCCATTTCATTCCTCTTCTACAGACTTTATTCTCTGATTTTCGTTTGTGTTACTGGTATTATAGTTGCTACCCCTCCCAAAGGAAAAAAAAAAAACAAAACCAAACAATCCAACAACCGAAACAACAGAGAAAGCAGCTCAATCCTTCTATGAACTAACAACACTGCAATTTATCAAAAACTACTTACTGAAATGTACTGGTTTCATTCCTCCACTATTGCCCCTCTCTTGAAAACTGTCTGCAGATATCTATTGCTAATAGTTGTCTGATGCTAAAACTGTGATCAACACTCCAAGACTATTTGTCCATAACCTCACCCTTGGAAATATACTATTACATCTAAGAAAACAGTATTCTTGTTAAGTGCTCCTTTAAGGAGTAGGATTTTATGATTTCATCCATGGTGGCTATTGGTAGCCTGGCTGTGGCCAGGATGCTATTCTACCTCCAATCAAAAATTTTGGACATTAAGAAAATCTTTTCTTCAGGAACATTATGATCTGTGTTGAAGACAATAGGTAGATTGATGGATGCAAGAGCTGAAGGGATAAGCCATTGTGGTAGCCAATCAGTGGCCAAAGTTATGTCAATTATCTCAGTGGCAGTGGTGTGGGGGAATCTTAGCAAAAAGGACGTTTTAGGGACTTTTAAGGAACAATATAAAGGAATATAAAATGAGCAATTTTTTTTTTTCTCAAATGTAAGTACCAAATGTGATTTTATTCATCAATAGCAAGAAGCAAAGGGAACCCAGTACAGAACTAACCTTTCATTACTTAGTTCATTTAAGGCAAGATCTCAAGATTTTGTGTTAGAGAAATATTTCCTTATTGCTGTACCAGTAGCCAAAAATGTCTGACATCTGTATGACTAACATCTGCATACCATCATGCACAGCAGACGGTGGGCTATAAAATGTTAAGAAGTTTTGGTAATGGAAAGATCAGGAGCAGACTGGAACACAAACAAGATCTATTTATAGGAGAGTTTTCATTCTTACGAGAAGAATGACACAAGTGATTGAGAGACTGAGAGACTGACTTATGAGGAGATAGTGAAAGAAAGAGATATGTTAACCTTGGGCAAACGACAAGCCACCAGGCTGTGTTACGAACAGAGAGCAGGAGATTTCTTACTGGGAAGGCTAGGGCAATGGAATCACTGGACAAGGCAAGTCTAGGGCGAGGCGTTTGAGGCCAAGGAGGAGATGTATTAGAACTTTGCAAATAACTTCCCAAGGGAGGTGACAAGGTCTCCTGGTGCCTGAGTCACTTAAATCTGAGCTGGGCAGAGCACTTCTTGGTAGGGGAGTAAGTCCTAGATGACTGTATTGGCCTTTCGCATTGCTCCATCTCATTGTGTCATTTCAGTGCTGGATAGTATTGGATACATACACGCATCCCATGCAGAGAGAAGAAGGCAAATAGGAAGTGCCCACCTGAACTTCAGGTGTGACTTGACTCTGTGTCAACATGAGCCTGCTGGCCCTGCAGAACGGCTCTTGGCAAGGGAGACATCACACATCGTCAGCAAACTCATTAGCTAAACTGTAAAGGCACAGTTGAATTGTTCTCCTTTCTCATATCTGCCAGGTCCAACTCAGCCATAACTGAAGGCAGACCTGGGAGGCAGGTGGCAGTGCAGTTGTAATTTGGAGCTAAACTCAGCTGACAGCCCTGGTCCAGGTGAAGTGAGACATTGGGTAGCAGCTTGATTCTCAGAGCTCCCAGCAGTGTGGCAAGCTAAGTCCTAACTTTTATTTTTTAAACTGTTACGGTTTGATGACCCAATCTTAAATAATAGACATAGCACCTCCCCGTATCATATAGAGAAAATCAGGTCTATCACAGGCTTTAAGCAAAGGCAGTGAACGAGTCATCTGCTTGACATTAGAAATGTGTCTGACAGATTTTCCAAGACAGGGCCATATTCAGTATGGAAACAGCCCTAACTTTGCCACTGTCCTTGGTTTCAGTGGATTAGCTTAGAATGTCTGAGTGTGTCACCACACTTGGAGGAGCAGTGTGTAGAGGCTGTTGTATAGAAAGAAGACTGATGATTTTTGTGTATTGATTCTTTCAGTCTATTCACATGTGAGTTAAACAAATTTATAAGGGGTGGGACCTGGTACCTAAGCCTGTTTTAGTCACCATGTAGACATAAACAGACTCTTTGGGGCGTTACACAGTATCAGAGCAGCCTATTACACGACTTTCACAGCATTGTGATTTGCCACTGAACTATACCGTAAATGTTTTGCAACGCCATCTAGTGACACATATGGATGCCTCAAACATACTCAAACTCTTGCTTTTGTATGATTTTATTGAATTGAATAGCCAGTCGTTTTGCAAGGAAAAGAAATGTTTGCAATTAACGGCAGTGGCAATTAGACCAACAGATATGAGCGGAGCATTTGATCCCTAAGATCTGAGCTGTTAATTTATTCTAAATGAAAAAAAAATAAATTGTCCATTGAAGCAATAACCTGTTCCCAGGCAGTATTGAATTTGGGTTGTCGCTAACAGTCCTACCCCAGCTTCAGGTCTTGGTGTGAGGCCTCATGATATACAAATGTCCTGCTGCTTCTAATATAAATTTAAAAAAAACCAACACACTTCCATTTATGTTTCATGGAAAAACAGCCCCAAGATAAACACAGTATGTAAATTATACTGGTGCTCTTCTTTTAGGGTGAATTAAAATACCCTGTGTGGCTACGTGGCCATTCTGCAAGATTTGGACAGACTGGAAAGCTGGGCAAAGAGGAATCTAATGAGGTTTAACAAAGAGCAAGTGCAGAGTCCTGTGCCTGGGAAGGAACAATAAAATGCACCAGTACAGGTTAGGAGGCGATCTGTTAGAGAGTAGCTCTGTGGAAAAGGACCTTGGAGTCCTGATAGACAACAAGTTATCCATGGGACAACAATGTGCCCTTGTGGCCAAGAAGGCCAATGGTATCCTGGAGTGTATTAAGAAGAGTGTGTCCAGCAGATCACAGGAGGTTCTCCTCCCCTTCTACTCTGCCCTAGTGAGACTTCACCTGGAGTATTGCATCCAGTTCTGGGCTCTCCAGTTCAAAAGGAACAGAGATCTACTTGAGAGAGTCCAATGGAGGGCTACGAGGATGACTAAGGGACTTATGAGGAAAGGCTGAGAGATGTGGGGCTTTTTAGTCTGGAGAGGAGAAGATTGAGAAGGGATCTAATTAATGTCTATAAACATGTAATGGCTGGGTGTCAAGAAGGCAGGGACAATCTTTTTTCACTCGTGCCTTGTGATAGGATGAGGGGCAATGGATTCAAGCTCAAGTACAGGAAGTTCCACCTCAATTTGAGGAAGAACTTTTTTACTGTAAGGGTTACCTCAATTTGAGGAAGAACCTCTTTACTGTAAGGGTTACAGAACACTGGAACAGACTCCCCTCAGAGGTTGTGGAGCCTCCTTATCTGGAGACTTTCAAGACCTGTCTGGGTTCATGTCTGCATGATCTGCTCTAGCTTTGTCCTGCTCTGGCAGAGGGGGTTGGACTTAATGATTTTCGAAGGTCCCTTCCAACCCCTAGCATGCTGTGATTCTGTGATTCTGAGGCCTGGTAGATTGATTATATCACACTGCCATGAACATGACAAAGCAAATGTGACTTGTGGGAGTGATTACGAGATGGCAGGAAACATACCCTGTGACCCATATCACTGCCTGGAACACACTGGCCTTAAAAAACAAACCTCGTGGCAAGAAAGTGCTCCAAAAAGAACGTGATCAGACAACAGGGCTTACAGATACCTAGGCCTATCACAACCCGTATCACATACCAGTCTTTAATTGAATGATTGAAAACTATACTTAACATGATGGGTGATGAAACCTTCAAGCAATGGGATACAAATCCATCAGAAGTCACTTGGTTAGTTAAGACTAGAGGATCTGCTAATTGACCTGATCCTGCCCTGACAAAACCCCTACATACTATGGAAGGACACAAAGTCCCTACAGATCACATAACAAACTCTCTGAGAAAGTGTGGGAAAGTTTCTTACTTGGGAAAAGGCAAACCCATTCATGTGATTGCTTTGTTCAAGGCCCTGGCTGCACTTGGTGGATAACAAAAAAGGATGGGGAAATCCAGTGTGCACCTCAAGGAGATGTAAGATTAGGTGAAAATAACCCACTCCTGTATGATGACATAGTTCTATGTCGAAAGTACCAAAGTGAGAGTCACTCAAACTAATGAAGCATGAACCTTGTAAAGAACCAGGCAAATGCAGCAATGATCCAACAGTCCAACACTGCACACACTCTCTTCTGTGCTGAATGACCATCACAACAGGTGGAACCCAACTCATTGACTAAATTAACTGAATAAACATTTGAATCAAGTTTTGAATGAGGACGATCCATAGACAAAGGGATATCTGTGTATGTGTCAAAAAGTAGGGAAGGGGGCGATGATGGCTGATGAAAGTATTTTGAATAATGAAGCACCTGAGCACAATACAAATGATATAGAATGAGGTAGAGATTGTAGAGTTAATTTTTTTCCTAGCAGCCCATATGGTTCTATGTTTTTGTGATAGAAACTGTGTTGATAACCCACTAGTGTTTTAGCTGTTGCTGAACAATACTTGTACAGCACCAAGATCTCCTCTGTTTCTCACTCTGACACCCCAGTGAGCAGGCTGGCATTGGACAAGAGGTTTGGAGGGGACACAACCAAGACAGCTGATCCGAATTAACCAGAGAGATATCCCATTCCATATAATGTCATATTTAGCAAGAAAGACAAGAGAGGGGTGGGAGTTTTTCCAGAGGTGCTTTTGCTTGGAAACTGTCTTGGCATCAATCTGCTGGTTGTGAGGAATTTTTTATTTTTTATTCTTTTTTTCCCCCTTCTTTCCTTCACTTATTGAAATGTCTTTATCTCAACTGACAAGTTTTCTTACTTTTGTCCTGTTGATTCCCTCCTCATCCCACTGGGGGTAGAGGGAGGAAGGGAGATAGTGACCAGCTGTGTGGTCTTTAAGTAGTTTGCTGTTGAAGGCACACATATGAATGGGAGGCCTGAACTGTAATTCCTTACTGACTTGTTTTAGGAAAGCATTTAAATTAAAAATTTCTATTCTGTGGAGAAACCTTACATGCTGTGTGTAGCCATCTATACACTGCATAAGTGTCTTCCTCAATTCAGCAGATAGGTGTTGATTGCAGAATGTACTGCATATTGGGTTGACACATTTAAGGAGGGGAATGTTCAGCAATGACATCTTTTACTTATTTTTGTTGCCTCTAGCCCAACAAAAGCCTAAACTTTTTATACAAAGTAAAAGTTTTAGAAAAATATGTAGAGTTATAACAAATTAAGCTCTAATCTTTGCCATGACAGAATAAAATTTGTGTTATGACACTTTTTTTTGTTAGGACCATAGAGCTAATATGTAGGTAACTAGATGGCAATAATGGTGGTGGACATATCTTTTGTTTTTCTTATGTAATGTCTTTTATCTTACACATACAGGAATAATTCAGATTCAGTTAAAAAAAAATAAAAATTAAGTGCCAAAATTAAAAAAAAAAAAAAAAAAAGAAAAGAAAAGAAAAAAGAAAAAAGAAAAAATTATGGTTGGGCACTAAACCAAAAAGTCCATTATTTATAGAGGTTTATCTGAGAGAAAATGACTCAAAAGCGGAACTCTGTAATGAAGATGTTCTCTAATGGATGAAATAATGCCACAATTACAGAAAAAGAATAATTCATAGTTTGAAAACTCAAAATAACACAGACAATTTTTAAATGAAGAAATTATTAAAATAAAGTAATTGTGTCCCTCTGTAAAAAACAGTTTACACACACAGACATATACACATGTCATATATACATATATCAAATCAAGACTGAAAAGTTTCCAGGAAGGCATTTTGGACTTGTAGAACCAGGTATTGTTTAAACAAACTTTTCTACCTATCACAGGTACAGACCAACCTTCTGCTGTGTATAGGTTGGCTAAATTAAAGTCAATAGACAACATGAGAGTAGCTGGCCTATGCTGTTTACATTAAAGCTAATAGACAGCACCTCTGCATTTAATATACAGTGTTCAGGTTACTTGACAACTACCTTAAATAAATAGATTATCTCCATTTGTGGTATGCTGTGTAGCAACTGGAGGAAAGTTCATAGTTTATTTCAAGCACTGAAGTGGCTGTGGTTTTTTTATCCTAAGATAAAATGGCCAGATTTTTAAGAATGACTTCTGTATATGTTCTTTCAGGCTCTTCATCAGAGCTTTAAAGTGAATAAAAAACCATCTCCACAAAATAGGAGCTGGTTATTCCATTCTGGGAATCAGCAGTTCCATTTGAATTCAAAGAAAACATAAACACATGCAAGAGCAAAGTTCTTTCCTTTCAGATTTGAAGGAGGAAAGCAACAGAAAGGAGGGATTATCTCCCAGAGCCACCTCTTGTACATTTTGTACATAACACATACAAAATTTGATTTTTAAAGAGAAATCACTGCAGAGAATCTATTTAAATATGCTAAATGTTAAAAACCTGGGAGGTAAAAATATTCAATTTTGTTGTGAAGAAGGTGCAGTTTGTTTTCATTGACATACTATAATCAAGATCTCCCTCATAATTTAATATTTTTATTATGTTTTAACTATAAGACTGTCACTTATTGTACTATGCACACAGTAAGGAGACTTGGTGTCTGAAAAGTGGATAAGAAAGTCCTAGTAACAGTCTAGAAGCAGAGACCTGGAGAACTGCAACAACTATTATGTACGAAGAGAAGAAATAACCTGAATTATTTCACTCAGCAGCTTTAGAAACACCTTTATGGAAAATACAGTATTCAAACAAGTAACAGACAGGGGCCTTATTGTAAAACTCTAGGGCTATAGGAGGAGAATCATTCCTATATCTGGAATAGGCATAATAGAAAAGAAAGAAATGTCATCTTGAAAGCAACATCATTTCATTAATATCATCCATATTCCAAATGTAGTATTTTTTAAGGAGAATGATTTCATAAAAAGAGAGGTTGTAGTAGGAAAAATGGAATGAAAAATATATCTGGAAAAGCCAGTTTTTAATTTAAATTAACACCAACCTGTCAGAGAATCTTGCACTAGCCAAATAGCTGAATTCTATCTCTTGCTTTCTACCACTTGTTGCAGAAATCCATGAGCAGGTGAAAGACTAAAGCACTCACTTGAATTTACTCCTTTGTATCATCTCCAGCTAGCCCAGATGCAGATTATTAGTGTGTTCCTAGTATCAGAAGGAGATGCGCCAAGGAACAGCCTTTCCTCTCTGATATTAACCTTTTTCCTGAGGAGCCCATACCCAGAACACTGAGGGAAAATTTTTTACAGTTTATGGGAGATCTTCACCATCTGTGAACATCTGACACTTAGGGGAAGTGTTAAAGATGCAGGACCATTCTGAGATGTTGAAGGTGAACATTTTTGGTGCAAAAGTAGAATGTAAGAAAAACTACTGTAGTGATCTAATCTGACATCTCATCCCTAGTAACAACCAGGTGAATAAGAAAACTGGCAAGCACTATTTCTCTTCCCCAAACAGTTTCCCATTTCCACATTAAGATTCAATATTTTTTCTTGTATTGCCCTAAAATCCAAGCACTTTCGCTCACAGAATATGAAAACTAAATTAAGAAGTGGCATGTATGGTTTTAGATCAAGGAAATTCAGTATCATTTCATCAACCTAAATAATTGATATTATCTTTAAGTGTGCATTTAAAATCTTTTTTTTTTTTTGGTCTTACTTCATCATGGATTCATATGGCCAATAAAAGTCTATAAGCTTTTGAAACTGAAAAATAAAAAACTCTGATTAGCTAACTATTCTAAAACATTTAAAAAAAAAAAAAA
>WTSP01006019.1:49303-72098 GCA_025331215.1 Actenoides lindsayi
ACAATGTGCCCTTGTGGCCAAGAAGGCCAATGGTATCCTGGGGTGCATTAAGAAGAGTGTGTCCAGCAGATCAAGGGGGGATCTCCTCCCCCTCTACTCTGCCCTAGTGAGACCTCACCTGGAGTATTGCTTCCAGTTCTGGGCTCCCCGGTTCAAGAGAGGCAGAGATCTACTTGAGAGAGTCCAACGGAGGGCTACGAGAATGCTTAAGGGGCTGGAACATCTGCCTTATGAGGAAAGGCTGAGAGACCTGGAGCTTTTTAGTCTGGAGAGGAGAAGACTGAGAGGGGATCTAGTTAATGTCTATAAATATGTAAGGATTGGGTGCCAAGAAGGCAGGGACAACCTCTTTTCCCTCGTGCCTTGTGATAGGACGAGGGGCAATGCATTCAAGCTCAAGTATAGGAAGTTCCACCTCAACATGAGGAAGAACTTCTTTACTGTAAGGGCTGTAGAGCATTGGAACAGACTCCCCAGCGAGGTTGTGGAGCCTCCTTCTTTGGAGACTTTCAAGACTTGTCTGGATGCATTTCTGAGTGATCTGCCCTAGTTTTGTCCTGCTCTGGAAGGGGGGTTGGACTCCATGATCTTTGGAGGTCCCTTCCAACCCCTAACATTCTGTGATTCTGTGATCCTTCCCTTAATCAGAGGCCTATTAAAATGGAAGTCTTGCTGAGAGATTACTGATGAATTCCCCATTTGATGAGCCTGCAACATATCAAGCTTCCAAGATATATAAATCTGTGAGGAATGATAGGGAAAAAGAGTGGTACAGAGTCACAGAAAAGACAGTAACCTCCTTCTATAGTCTTTAGCTGTCTAGAAAACCACAAATCATTTTTTCCCCATACTTTTTCAGACTTTAATGTTTTGGAAAGTGTTGAATTATTGCTGGATTTTTTTTACTTTGGAACTGATATTTTCTTTCTCTATTTAAAAAAAAAAAAGATTAATGAAAACCTTATGTTTGAAAAATGTAATAATCCTCCAGCAGGCTTGTAACTTAATTCTCATCCTTTCTAATGACCATTCTTACTCTGGTTCTCCATTTGCCATCCTTGGTCAGGTCATAACAAGAAGTTACTCTGCATCTTCCCATCCTGTCCCTTTTGAAGGGTTCTGACTGTTTCACAGCACAAACATTTGGTGTAGTGTTTTTTGCATTGAACAGAAAGTTTTGGAACAATCCCTTAATCCAAAACAGACTTTTCTTCCCTCATCTCCCCTCTAGCTGACTCCACAGCCAGAGGACTATGTGATTAAGGGATACGCTTTTCTCTGAGGAGCACCCAGCACAGGCCAAACTCACTTGTAGGGGGAGAAAAGGTACTTAAAAATTTTCCACTCCATGTGTATGTGGGGAAAAAATAAACACATTCAGACCAGGGGAATTCTCCATCACCCGTGCTAAGTACTGGGTGCCCTCTAGAAGGCAGCTTGTAGTTTGAACAGAAGCTATGAGGGTGCGATGCAGCTATAATAGAAGCCCTGTTTGTGCAATAAGCCTGTTTTAGGCATAAAATCTCTGACCACAGATCCATTTCTGTAGAAAGTAAGTTCCCTTTCTGTTATTCCAGGAAGCCAGTGTAATAACACACTATCTAGCAGGTCAGGAATACATGTGGCTAGGCATTGCTAAGTGTTTTTATTAGAATCAAGTGGGACAATGCAGAGCGATGCGATGGTGCCTTCATTTAGTCCATTCAGTGACCCATCTCAGGCCAGTGTTTATACGTGGATCTGTGCAGACTCGTACAAATACAAGCCTCAGTCCCTGTCGCGCCATTCACAAAGGAGCTGTTATGGCAATGCTGGGTTTTTTCCTGTTTCACACACTGTGGCCTATCTTAGAGGATAATGTTGTCCGTATCTATTATTTCCTATCCGAGATCCGAGAACTGAAAGCTGACATTTAGCACTATGCAAACCTCTGCAAGGCACTTTTGAAGTACAGCTTATGCCTTATGACAGCCTTTATGTTATTCACGATTTGCAAATATGGAAACAAAGGTGTAGGAAATTTCAGTGGCTCGATCTATCACTCCTTCTGTCGGGAACAGACTTCAGCAGTGTCAGTTCCCCTTCCCTTTCTGTCTGTACAGCACATGGACTCAGACCTGCTGTTCTGGAAAGTGGGTTTGTCTCTAATCAACGGATGAAATGCAGAAGGGGGGAAAGGTAGATGAACAAACATTCAGATGATCCCGTGTTCTCGTGTATTAGCTTGAAAAGCTTCATAAGGAAACAAAGTAAGTTCTATCATTTAAATTCCAGAATGCATGGTGTGTAAGTGCCCATAATGTCCTGTTAAAAGGAGCCAGTCACAGTGCATATTTGGAACCCTGGAATGTATGATTCATTTTTAAAAATGTGCTTTTTTCTATTGCTGCTACTAGTGGGCCTCTCATCACCTCATCTGTGTATTTCTGCATTTCCTGTCCCTAGCCACAAAAGATAGGATTTTCATTCATGCAGTCTTTCCATCCCATAGAATGCTACGGCATTAGCTGTGGGTTTCTGTTGAAAGCCTCAAAAGTGTCTTGCTCCCATTTACTGAGCATATTGCATGGGTAGCAATGACTATGCAGCCCTGATGTCAAAGAAATTTTTTAGAGTTTAGCAAGCCTGGCAGGCAGCTGTGCATAGAAAAGGAAAACCAAAAAGAATGAAGATCCAAGATAACATTAGGAAAGCAGCAGGAGAGCAGAGGGCAGGCTTCAAAGCTAGGCAGGCAGCTTCTAGGCTCACCCAGGCAAAGTGGACTGAGAGAGCACGGCCTTGCCTTCCATGGCATAAACACACTGGCTGATGGACTGGCAGTTGATGGCAGGATGGAGGAGACAATTTGCAACTCTGGACTAAACCTTCCTTTCTCAGCATCTTCCCTTCTACCTTGGCCATGTCTGGGAATGTTTTCCACTGGTTTTAAAAGTAGCTCTGTATGCACCACTGCTCTTACTCTCCATGTATGCTGTTTCCTGAATGTGTCAGCATCTCTCCCTTTCTTCCATGAGATATAACACCCTTCTCCCTCTCTCTCTCATCCTCCACTGGCTGGGCAATTGGAGTTTAAACTTGTGCATTCCTGCTTCTTGCCCATTTTGGTTCCGCTTCTGCAATCTTAAATTGCTGCCTGAAGCACCCACTGTCAGCATGACCTGTCCAAGATGGCAATGACAGTCCCAGATGTGGGAAGCCTGACCCTCCAAGTCCAGAGATTGAGTCCCAACTGTTAGCAAATCAGAAGTTCTGGTGAGGAAGAAGAGAAGGAGAATGTTGGAGAGTTGGCCTAAGCAGTTGACTTCAGAAAGAGCTCACATTTGTTTGGCATGGGTCTGAAAACTGCAGAAATGCCTTGGGTGTGTTTGCCTTACTCATTTACAGTAAAGGAAACATGTCATCAAAAATGTTTGATTGGCAGAACTGTGAATCTAGTACTTTCTGGAAAGCCAGGCCCTTGTGATGGCATCTCAAATCAGGTATCTGAAGTTGCTAGTAATTCATAGTATTCTCCTATACGTAAAACTCAGTCCTGCTTCTGCAGTCAAATGCAGACTCTCAAAAATCACCCTGGGGATACAGGACCATATTAGGGGTAGAAGCACCCATACTGAATCACACCTTGGAGTCTGCGTTGATGCTTATGGAGATTATTTAAATCAAGAGAAGGATTAGAGTCAGGGATGAGGACAAGGACTGCGTACTGCACTATGTGAATTCCAGATATAAGTGGGGACCCTGTGCCCATAGCCTTCCTCTTGACCTCAGACATCCCAGATGTCATCCTACAGAGCAGGGATGGCATGCTGCATTTCTGGTGTCCTCTGTACAGCAACAGCTTGTTCTATTTTCCTTGGTTTCTGAACATTGTACAGACAGTCGTGAGAGGGAACACTTTTCTCCAGAGTATGCTGTGATATATATAAGATACTGGGATGGATGCTGGCAATGTCTGTGGAGTTCTGTGATGATGTGAGAGAGGAGAGAATTTTGGGTTTATCCTCAAAACCAGAACAGGAAGAAGGAATTTGTAGGTACATTATATTACAATATGCAGCTTTGGTGGCCACAGATAGCTTTTCAGATGTGGTCGTTCTATAGTTAAAGGCAGGGTGGTTTGTGGAACACGTGATTCCATCTTATTTGAAAATCTGTGAGAAAACAAAGCTAAATGTTTAAAAAAAAAATGCCCCAAAATATCAACATGAGGAGAACTGTTCAGTGGAGGGAGCAAAAATGTAGCAGCTACTTGTGATCAGCCACTGCACAGGTTCAAGATGAAGAAAGTAGGTATTGAAAAAGGAAATGGAAAGCCTTCAAGGGATAGCCCTACACATCTTCAAACTATCAGAGTGCAATAGCAGCCTGCGAACAGTGAGGTAAACTGAGGATCTTCACTGAGTCAGCTTAGAATCTGTGCCCTTATCCATTACTGATGTTGGAAGATACAGCTACTTCATTTATGAGGAGCAAAAAAGTTAAACACCTCTGTGGTGTTTTTGCAGGGTTCAGACTGCCTTCTTCAAACTATTTGCAAATGTCAGCGAGCACAAATGCCTACAGATACCATCCACCTCCAGTGCTTTTCCTGTGTCAGTCAAACCAGGTGCTAGAGGGATTCCTAAGCATTCATAAGACTTAGTGTTTGTAAAGAGACTGCAAGAGGCGAATGGGAAAGCTACAGAACACTAACTAATAATCCAAGAAGATTCTGTGGCTCTTCTTTGGAGGAACATTTTGAGAGCTTCTTCTCTTTGGAAGAGCCACTGGAGATATACATTCACAGCCCAAATCTCGTAGTTTAGGACAGTATCAGTTAACATCTTCAGTGATGCAAGTGAGAATGAGCAAGAAGAGAGTAGCTTCTCATTTGCTCTGTGCTCTGTTCAGTTGAACTGGCTAGCTGAAATAACTCAGACACATGGGAGAATCTCTTTCATTTTTCTTACTCTTTTTCAGGACAAGGGTGAGTTGTGGAGGAAATCTGTTAAATCATGACATCTGATAGAAAATCCAGCCTTTCTCTTGGTTTACTACCTGGCTAAAAAATTTATTTGTATGACATGCTGGATTGCTTTGTGAACTACTTCAGCAGGCCAAACTAAGCTGGTCTTCCAGCACCACGAATTTATGTCCTTGCTGTGGCTTTCTGCCAGCATCCTCTCCACTGAACTGTATTTACATTAGCACTGTAAAACATGACTTCATTCAAGTGTCTGAAGTGAAGCACTCACTCCATGCACTTCGTTCTTGATTGTTGCCAGCTGCTGAGAAGTTTGCTCATTGCCTTTCCTGGCTGGGCCCCGCCATTCTGAAAATAATGAGAATTAAAGCCACTGGTTCACTGGGGCTGCTCAGGTTCCAGTGTTGGTTTCAGTTGGCTGTAACTGGTATAAATGCAAAATAATGGGCAATTAATTTCTTTAACTAAAATTGAAAGATAAATCCTTTGTTTGAAAGATAAATGCCTTCAGCGGGTGTTGCCTTGGGTATTGGATCTTGACAATCTTGAGTCTATATACTGTTAAGTGGTCTGGATGATCCATTTTGGTCTGTTTTTTCTTCTGTAGCTTTTAAAGCTCTTTACAAAGTGGAAGTATTTTCATTTTATGGAAGGCAGAAATGGAGAGAAAGAGGGCCAGACTGTATTGTCTAACCTGGCGTAGACCTTCATGTGAAGCTTTAGGCTGCTGAATCAATGGGATGGTCCCAAGGTCTCTCACTGACAGAACTCGGACAACTTCTATTGGAATGAAAGATAAATGAGGTTTGACTCTCCTTAGTATGCTCTGGTGCTCAGGCTGTAGTACTTCTGAATAAACACTTCAGAATGGAGTCAAATTCACATGTTCTTCAAGGGCTTGCTGAAGGGCAGGCTTTGCTCTGTTTATTTCAAGACAAGTTTTGAGTAAGAATTTTTCGTTCTTGAATTTCACTGAATATATTTAAATTATTTTTATTGCCCTGTGTCACACCATATTTCCAAAAGGCACAGAGAATTTGCTGGCTCACGAGAACCAAAAAGCAAGCCCATTTGGTCTTATGACCAAAAATAGATGAATGATAACAGCTAATGAACAGAATATGTGTTTTAACTCATATTTAAGAATAATGAAGATCGTCCTACCCAGAAGTTTAAAAAACCCTCCCAGCTTTATGCTTTTAATGTTAAGTAATTTGTGAGAGCTAATTTAAGGAGAATAATTGTTAAGTAGTTTGAACATGAGATTTCTTATAGAAGTGTCCCTGGTTTGGGGCACATGATTATCTCAGTGTTAAAATGCAGACTGGGGTATGGCAAAACTTTTCCTACAATAATCAATATCTGGTTTAAAACACAGATCTGTGTGTCAGAGAGTGCATTTCACTTTCTGCTTAGTGGCCCTTGCTTTGAAAAAGGCAATGACACTTGTCGTACAACACCAGGGCATCAGGGCTGTGTGAACTGTCTTAAGATGGTTGGATACAAGGTTTCAAGGAGCTAATAAGTACTGCTATCTCTCTTAGTATTATTGTTTCATTTCGTTCCTTCATTATTCTTGATTTCCTCAGATTTTATCTTCAGTCTGTGGAAACCACAAGCAGAGAATAAAGAAATGTGTTCATGGCTTTTTGGGAGGCAAGCAAAGGAGGTGTGTTGGAGGGGCTGTAAGGATGGTCAGCAGTGGCAATGACTAGCATTGCATTCTTTCCTAGGCGTAAAAAAAGGCCCCGAACAAACAGAAAGAAATTTCTCCATTACTGCTGTGGTACCGACCAGTGTAGCAGAGATATTGATCAGGACCTCTCTACAATACCTCCAGGGTCTGAAAGAAAAATTAAGAAGAATAAATGGAAACTCATTTTAAATTTGCTGTGTGCGTGTTTGCATCTTCATGGGAAGAACCCATTTCCACAAACCAAAACCACTGGACAAGTGCAGTCTTTCCTGGAGGCACCTCAATGGAGATGAAGCTGATCTCTCCTACTTGGGCATACAGGCAGCTGCTGCTCTCTCTGCTATTCAAGCAGCTTCATGGTGTTGTGAGCCTATCGAGGGTAACTATCACTGAAGCAAGTCACTCTTTCTGAATCTTGAACATACTAGCTCTGAGTCTCTCCAACACCATGGCAGAAAATACATCCTGCCTTCCATGTTATCTGATACAGCACTGGAGGGATTTTCTTGGAGAAAGTGTAGCTGACACCGGTGGAGATGCATTTAAGTTTGCCTGGAATTTGGCCTTATTTCTAATGAAGAATAGATTGACTTCTTTCATCTACAGGGTCATGGCTGGTCAGTAATGAGGGAACATTAAAGACTCTGGAAATCCATTTTGGATCTGTTAAAGAATATGAGCACTTCTATTTATTTATTCCCCTCTCCCTTCTCTTTGGTGTAGACTGGAGGTAAAAGTCTCCAGAGAGTACATTCCTCATTAAGATTTCTGATACCTCCTGGTATGCAGAGGCTGGGATTACCACATGAAGGACATCCTGCTATTTTTGCCTCTGGTCCAGTCCCTTTGAAGGGACCCTGGAACACTTTACAATCCTGCAGATTTATGAGCACTGTGCACCCTGCCAGAGCCTTCCTGACATACTCCTGTAAACTAATTATGGGAAACTGCCCCAGGCCCCTGTCATTAAAAATACATTCTTAGCATTTCATGAACAAAGCTTAGTTTCCTCCTTCTGTTACTATAGGATATGATCTGTTTCCTGACAGATGTTTATCCTAAAACATCAAGTGATTATTTCTGAGGAAAATAAGTATATAAAAGCATAGCGTGTCACCTAGGATGAGTCACAATGTGAATACTGAACTCCCAGCATGATCTGAATTTATCCAATGCCCAAAGAAATTGTTTTTTAAGATTTTTAGTTTGTTTAAATTCATCATAATTAGAGACTGGGCACTTTTAAGTTCTGTGGTTTGTCATCTAGCTTTCCTTTTCAACACTCTCTTAGAATGGCTTTTGACCAAAAGCCATTACCCACCCACTGGCTATCTGGGCACCTGAACGAAATGAGTCGATCCATCCAACTGCGTGTGCCTTGCTGGCTCTTAGAAGCTACAATATGGGGTGCCAGGAGAGGCAGACAGATACAGAATAAACAAGAATGGCTTTTGGCAGGAGCAGAACGCTGGCTCACGTAGGCAGATAAACACAACGTGTTTTGGCTGACTGAACTGCATGTGTGATCCCACGCCCCTGGAGAACACGGCGGGCTGTGTGCACATGGGCTGTGTGTGCCTGAAGCCAACTCAGAGGTTATGAACACAGATGTAGATGTTCTCAATGTGCACATCGTAGACAATGTCCTTGGAAATGCTTGTTCCCCAGCTAGGCAAGGAACACGGGGACTAGGTGAATTAGGGAGGCTCAATTCAGTTGGTAGTGTTAATATGGAGTGAGACTGAGGCACCTTCTGGCTCAGACAGGTGGTGAGGTTATCACCATTTACCTGATGATCTCAGGCCAGCTGAGCTGCCAGGACTGTGTGTGCTTCCGACTGCCTAACTTGGTAATTACTTTATTATGGCTCCAACTGCAGTGAAAGCCCTGACATATGCCAAGTCATTAACCTGAGCTGTAAATTAGACTTGTACTTGGTCAGTGAGCTGAGTGTATGTAGGAACTTAAGCTTGTCACTGCTGTTGTGTGTGAATGGTATTAACTGGGGTCCTAATTTCTGTTGGGATCCGAACTCCTGTGTGCATTTTACATGGAACACGTACGTGCACAGTACTCACACAGATCTTTACTTTAAAGGATCTTAAATTCCCAAGGTGGTGTTCTTCACAAGGCTTTCAGTTTGTGCATAGGTCAAACACCAGATAATCTGCTACAGCACAAGGCTTTGAACTGATCCCTGAAATTCTACAGCCATTTTCCTGCTATAAGGTTTTTGAGCTGCCAAGTAAAATGCACTGGGAAAAATAATATGCAGAAAGATGTCCATATTTTCCATCTGTAAATACTTAAGAACAAATATTCCAGAAGAATAAACGTATCTATTTTGTGATGCTCTTATTACTTAAGTTCTGATTTAAATTAATCCCCCCACTCCTAACAAATCTCTTACAAGGGATCTAGGTTAGCAGTGGAGGCTGGGCCACAACAGGATGCTTACCACTCAGTCTTCTGCTGCACAGATACTATTCTTCTTCTCCTGCAAATAATAGAGTTGAAATTTTCCCACAGAGTGCAATCAAAACAGGAAGATAAACTGAAGAACACCCTCCTCTCCCTGCCACACACACATAGAAGGAGAAACATTGAGAAGGAGTCTTCTGTGGGGTAAAAATTTAAGGAGGCAGAAAACCTCTTACAAATGCTGCTGGAGATGACAGGAGCTGCACAGAGGAGTCAGTGAGAAAAAGGGTATTGAGGGATACAGTGAAGGGACATTGAGGAAAGTGCTGGTACGTGTCTAGGCAAACTGAGGTGGGTTTAGAGAAGACTTGCAGGGCTCTCTTCCCTGTATCTTTTCCCGTGAAGTGGTGTGCAGTACAGGAGAGCCCCTCACTGACATGGATGATGGTTATCTGATTACTGTCAGCTGATGCTATGGCTCTTGACCTAATAGTTTTCTACTCACTCTTTGCATTGGTGTAAATGATGAAAGAAACAAGGGAGCAGAGAAAAAGCTTGTGAGCCTCTGGGAATACTGGAGAAGCAGCACAGCATAATCCCTAGTTTGAAGCAGGCGAGGCAGTAATTAATGTGTACAAGGTGGGGAGTTACATGGTCAAGTAAAGAATTGGTAGAATTAGCTGTCTGTTTGTGTATGTGGCTGTTCTGGCTATTTTTCCTTTTTGCAACGTCATGGTTTGGACCTGAGCCTATTTCAGACAATCCTATCTTTCCCCTTCCTTATTTCCTGTAGTAAAGACTGGATAAAATGAAATGATAGACAAACTGTGGGCTCAGACTTTCCTTTAGGACATAGAGGAAAAACACCTCTCCTCGTGCCCTCCTGTCTCCATTTCTCACACTTTTCCAGCTTGTTCTGTAAAAGATTTTTGGGCTTTGCTCCTGAAAGCTGCTGCTGATAGCCTGCCCCAGCAGGGGACCCAGTAAACTCCCATAGAAGAATGGGGCAGAGCTGGGTGCATTCATGTCATTTTTCTGGAAGGGGAAAATGAGGGACAGGAGTAGGTTACTTCTGCAGCTGGGGTCCACTGCTGTGTGAGACAGTGCTAGACAAAACACTGAGCTCAGAGACCAGAAAAAAATAAGGGATTTTGATGGGCTTTGGATTGACTGATAACCATGCCATAGGGGCTGCATTCTGCAGGAAACTTTTTCACCTGCATTAACCAAACCAGGCTTACAGTAGATGAGGCTGAAAAGCTGCACAAAGAGCATCCTCTGTGAACCTAAATGATGGTGTGACAGTGGAGGGGTTTTTGTTTGGTTGGTTTTGAAGCAAAGTTGTGTGATAGAACAGTACTGCCTCCTGTTGCAGTGCCAGCACAGCAGATGACAGCTTGAAGGGCTTCTCCACCATATTCTTTTGCACAGGATGGATGTATACTTTTTGGTATACCCTTGCTTCACAGGGTGGGTGATCTGATATCGCCATGCTACTTCTTCATCGGCATTGGGCAAAAGCATTTTAGTGCCACTAAAGCTTATGAGCCATGGGCTCTTTCACTGCAGTTTTTCCACTTGATAGGGTACTGACTGCTTTCCAGAGGCAGGGCAAGAGCTGTCTTATTAATGACTTCTTTGTGAAAACGTGCGTTGATGAAATAGTCAGTGCTGCAGCCTCTTCCATCGACCTCCACTCCAGAAGAATCCAAACACAGAAACAATGTATATGTATTTGGTCTCACCTAATCAGTCTCTCTCCTATTACTCTACTGCTGGTATTTAATTTGTTTTATTTCTTACAGTACGAGTGCTCTCCCTTCTTTGTAAATCTATTTCACATTCTATCAGACCTCTCTGTTGGATTTACTGCAGTGTCAGTAAGATGTAGACAGATGTGAAAGAGTTGCTATTGCAACAGCAAGAGTGATAAGAGGTTTAAAAAAAGTGAACTGTGAATAAAAGCTGAGAGAACCAGTTTTGTTTAGTCTAGGAAAGAGAAAATGGCAGGAGCAGAGCTAGGAAATATTATAGTCTTCAGACATTTCTAGAGGTGTTACAGATAGGATGATGATCAATTCTACAAGTCAAGATGGGGTAAGGCAAGAAGAAATTAGCCTGAGTTCAGCAAAGAAGACTTGTGTCAGATTTTTCAGAAAGGAAGAAAAAGCCCCGTAACTCCATCTGTAAGGATAGCTGAGCAATGGCTGTCTAGGGACTTGTAGAATTATTGCTCTTGGGAAGTTCATGAGAAGGAAGGATAGGTGAAAACTGGAGAAAAGGGATCCCAAAATTTCACTGCATTTCACAGTCACTTTTGTGTATCTCCACCAATACAAATTCTGTTTAGCCTTGAATAGTTTCAGCTGCTTGCAATCAGCATTCTTACAATCTTCTCCCATTCCCCCCGCACACACCTTCCCCTCTGCATTTAGGTGGTTTCCTGTATCGTCCTCTTGAGCCATTTCATATTGCCAGATCAAAACTCTAGGTGGTTTTAGACCCAAAAGGTCCTATTTCTATAAACATACTACATTATATTTGAATATATTTTGTTGGACTGGGATTTTTTGTTGTTTCTTTTTTTTTTAAGAGGAGCAAAGCTCATAATTTGGCTCTGGTTTTGTATAGCATACAATAGCATAGCAATGTTCTTTTTCTGTCAGTGGAACTCTAAAGGATGCTACAAAAGAAATACTACATAAAATAATAATAATAATAATAATAATAGTTACTTACTCTTCCACAGATAATTCTATCTGTGGCTGCAGTTAAGCATTAAAACAAAATTAGGATGTTTTGTGTGTTGAGCTGGATGGAATATTGCCTCTAATCTATGGAAGAATGACTGCAATATGGAAGGTACAGAGTGTTTTGGTTGAAGAGGCCACAGCTGATTATCTAATGCTGCACAAGAAACACATTTGATGTTTTATAAGTATTCACCAGAGAGCAGCACGTCAGTAATAGGATCTCATACTTTGGAAGAATACATTGTGCTACATACTAATTTTTGCATCTTTGAACTAGTGTAATTAGTCTGTTTTGAAAGGAATCAACTGAAGAGATACGATGCAACAAGACCTCATGTGTCAGCTAACCTAAGTTAGCTGCTCAATGAGGCAGGACCAGCACACTAGGACTGTATGAGATCAGCCCCTGACACTGAATAAAACAGACTGGAGACAACAGGAGCAGAAGTGAGGGTTATATCATGTGCCCTGTTTAACTACACAGTGTCTTTGAGCAATGGGCATGAATTTCCAGAGGCATTACTGTCCCTAATGAGGAAGAAAAGATTGAATCCTGCCTCTGTCTGTATAGGAGCACGTGCTGCTCCTGCTTGAACATCCAGATTTACAGTACACACATCATGTAGCACAGCAGAGAATGCAGGCAAGGTTTCCTGGGGGGAAGCTGGCAGCCCTCAGGAACCCCTGCCAGGACCTCCTTGCCTGCAGCCACACAGCTAGCCCATGGCCCCCCTTGCAGCCCCCAGGTCCCTAGCCTCGGGCTGTGATGCTCCCAGTGTTCTGGGCATTGACTGCCCTGAGGCTGCAGCTCTTGTGGGAGTGCTGTAGCCCAGCAGACACTGGGACTGTCACTTCAGGAGAACAATGTCTGACTGGACAGTATGTGCGCTGAGTGCCTGAAGCACCCCTGTGTCCATAAGCCAGTATCCTTAAGCTGAGGCAATTCAGAAGTTAAGGGTTGTTTCTGAAGGCTGAATTGTGACATTTTAAAGGTCACCGAGATTCATCTAGTGCATGCTCCAGTGGTGTGTCCAGACTGTTACAACCATGTTGTGCTATCCCTGGGAGGCTGTGGGCAAACACAGCACCTCAGCTCTGCTCCTGACTGATGGCTGCCACACAGGAGGGACAGGAGGGAAGGACCTCCAGGCATGACCTGAACTTCATCCCTAGGATAGGGTAAAGTTACTATAAGCC
Organism: Actenoides lindsayi; assembly: GCA_025331215.1. Classification (NCBI taxonomy): domain Eukaryota; kingdom Metazoa; phylum Chordata; class Aves; order Coraciiformes; family Alcedinidae; genus Actenoides; species Actenoides lindsayi. Next base: position 62,334 of record WTSP01006019.1, read on the forward strand.
TTCATCTTACTCAACTTCTGTCAGAGCTAGTGGCAGAATATGCAAAGAGAATGAGGGAAACTTCAGGCCCCCTACCTCAATGTATGTAGGCATTGTTTGGAGGTAGTGGAAAGTCAGGACCATTGACCTACAGAGAGATTTCCTTAGGGGAGTATCTACCACCTGGTGATGCCGGCTCCACTTGTCTTGAACTGCCTCTGCCCAAGGCCTTTTTCTAAGAACAATGGTCCAGATTTGGTGCAGTGTTTGGTTTTGAGGCTAATATGTAGAAAATGTGGGGAACGTGCCTTTTGGGAATTAAGCCATTTTAAAAGCATTTTAACTTGAACGTATAACCTCTTTGCTCTCCTTTTCCAGAGGCCTCCAGAGGTATAAGCCCTTCTATGGTGTTTCCTCTTCCACTTGCAGTTTCCCCCCACCATTGAGGTACTTAACAGCTGCCATGCAGCTATGCTGTTTTTCAGGCTTTTCAGTCAGTGAAGGCAATATGAAGAAACTGAGGTTTAAGTTAGCCCATAGGATGGTGATGACGTTTTCCCCTACCGTGTTTTAGGTCATGCAGGCTCAAGCCATCTTGCATGTATCCAAAGTTATTGCAGACGAGGCAAGCTTTGATCTTTCCGAAAGCTGCCATAATGTGATGTCTCTCCTATTATTGCTGAGCCTGAAACACAATAACATCTTATAGAGGGCTTTGGAGTGTAGACTACAGCCCATTTATTTATTTTGCTGGAGCACTGTCCCATAAGGAAAATCCTAGGCTGGGTTTAAAGAGCCAGACAATGGAGCAGCCGTCACATTTAGATGTTGCTTTTGAAACAATACCCTAATGCTACATCACTTTGCTCTGCTGGGTTCTGCTTCTACTTGTCAGTGGCAGAAATCACAAGATCAGAATTAGTGAAAGGGCTTTAGTGATGTTTAGCGCAAAGCATGTTGAAAATGAAAACACCGACTCAACTCTGCTGAAAAAGCAGCTCTCTGGTTCCTAGGTTTCTTCTTGACCAGTGGATAGAGGCATTACCTCACACTCAGTATGAAGTCGGGCAATGGATTGTGTGTCTCAGGCTTTTGCAAGGAAAAAGGAATTTTACACTTAAATACTAATAGTGCCAAATATTTGTCAAAGATTTAGACCATCTATTACCATGGAATGAAGCTTGAGACTCACAGCATTTAAAGAAAAGAAAAGGACACTTGTCTAGTCTTACTGTCTGTGAAAAAAACCTTAAAATATTTTCAGTCTGCAGATAGATGAAAATAATGACTTAAAAATACATGACTTGTTGTATTTATATCTGATAGATTTTCAATGATAAAATGAAAAAAGAGCTGTATTTTTTACAAATACAATTTGTTGAAAGTATTGTTTCTGCAAATCAGTTGTTAGTGAGAAATTTTGATGATGTTTTGCTTTCTCTATTTGCCAAGCTCCTCCCTCCCCTTCCTGCTCCTAGTTTTTAAAAATACAAAAATTGAAAATATAAACAGGTAAAAGCATCTGTATATTACAAAGGGATTTTTGGTTGAATAACATCTTCACTTATTAAAAAGAAAAAAAAAAGAAACCATGGTTGAAATAGGCAAACAAAAAAACTTGGAAAAAGCATTAAAAAGCAAACGCTTGGAATTTATTCTCTGAAGTGAGCTTTCAATTCTCTTTAGCTTGATTACAGCAATTTAGATAACAGTTCTGTTGATGGTTTCCCTGTGATGTCATGCACCTCTTATGGATTGCTTAGTATCTTAGACATCCGAAAGGACTTTCATGGCACTAAAGCATCACTGTTAAACTTTCCGAATCACATTTACTCTCCTAAAATCAGTGACTTTTACAATGCAATTGTGTGCAAGAATTTTGAAAACTGGAGTTGTGTGTGCATATATCTTTATATATCTATCCAAGATAAATACTAAGATACTAGAGTAAAGGGGATTCTGCATTGTTTATTAATTTCCTGATGAATTCATTGACAACATTAGTGCTTTTTGATATTTGTGAATTACATGAGATCTCTCTGTCACATCAGATCACTGCAAAACCTGGGAATCTTGCCATGAAAATTAGGGCTAGTGTGACAAAGATTACATGCGGTTTTGCTAGTAATTACAGGAACAGCACATTTGGTGAGCTGACATTTGATGTGCATACAAATATGGCAGGTCAAGCAGGGTAACAGGAAGTACTGGGAGCAGCTTTTAGCCAAGTTTGCTTTTTAAAGGACCAAGTCAGCAAACCAGACCAAACTAAAAGTCTAAGTCTAAACCAGAACAGCCAGGACTGTGTGTGATACCAGAACTAATTGCTTAAATCTTTCTTACTGATTACCAGTTTTGGTTTAAGCCCTGTGTTTGTTATGAGTGCGTATGAAGTTTCTGAGCCCTTGCTCTGAATGTGGACCCACAGCTTACGTGCAGCTGCTAAGATCCGTTTAAAGCTTACTTTGTGCACAGGGATATTCTTTTGGATAAACTGAGAAATATCAGGTGATGACAGAACTGAAAACATAACACACATGCTCAGGGACAAAGCAAAGGCTGTGGATTCAGCTGGAGGGCTGAAATGACTAACTTCTGAATGATTAACTGTGTGGCCTTTGAAGAGCCCATACTGTGGGAGCCTCATATCTTTCAGGTTTTTGTGAGATACAAGAGCGTAGGTCTATGTGGTCTTTTTATAGAATAATTCAAAGCCTGGAAACCTTACCTTGGGGGCAGAGATATAAAAGGCTTAATCTATTCATTTTAGCAAAGAGAAGGTGAAGAGGTGGCTTGGTCAGAGCCCACAAGACTTTAGTGTGGTAGAAGGTTTCTGGGAACAAAGAACTCTTTTATGCAGCAGAGAGGCATAACAAACCTTATGTCTGGAAGCTTGCAACTTGGTTTATACAGATGGGAACTGAGGTGCAAAATCATGGGCTTGAGGCTGCAATCACTGGCAGAAACTTTATGCCTGGTGTTACTCTGCAGATCAGCCTAGGTCATCACAACCAGCACTCTTGGCTTTGAAATCTATGTGCCTATGATTAACGTGATTCCCACATTATATGCACACATCAGCATTACATTTAGTCACTAAAGAAGAGAGAGAATGCATCCAATTAGCTCTGGGCTTTCTGCCTAAAAGGGAAAATGAAGTGAGATTTTGTTTAAGGACAACCCCAATAACTCTGAAAAACACCATGGGATTATTAATATTTGGGCAGAGTGGAAAGGATTTCAAGGCCCAGCACAAAAGACCCTGCAGAAAGAACTCTGTACAGTGAGCTGCACAGAAGGAAGGCTTGTGCCTACCCTACTGGAGCTTGGTTATGGTCCTAGAAAGCATAGGACAGAGCTTTATTTTGATAGGATCTTGCATAAATAGAAAGGAGGATATCCTCTTCTCTGGGGATGCTCTTATTCAAAGGTGTGGTATGGATGATGGTGATGGGATGGAACTGCATCCTCTCCAGAGCAGGCTGGTTTGAATGTTTTGGTTTGCTGGAAACCCCCTAGGTTCTTGTAAGAACTTGGAAAGAGTCACTTTCAGGTGTTCCTGACTCACGTTACAGGAAACATTGCATCAGAATGTTGTTTTCAAAGCTAAAAATATGATTTTGAAGTGCAAAATGTCTTGTTTTGAAAAGGTAAGCAAGATACCATTTTTTTAAGACTGCACTCTCAGGATCTCAATCTCACGAAAGTACTTAAAGGGTATCAACATGAAATGTTTTGGTGATTCAGATGATAGAATATGTTTTAATTATTATGGTGCATGACTAGTGTTTGGTCCTTTGACAGTTTATTCAGATTGGAAATACTTTGAAGTTGCTTGTGAGACAAGAAAATCACTTCCCATACAGTCTTAATTCCTGCTGCCATGGGGTGCTAAGGCATCTGTAGTTGTCATACGGGTATAGGTGAGTCCTTTCAATACAGCTGCTTGGGTTTGGTTTGCCAGTCTTTCCAGCAGAGCACCCGGTTGTCCCAATCCAACTCTTGTATTTGTGGAACATTTCCTGTCATCTGCCTCCAAGGTCCTCAGTTTAAGCACAGTGCTAAGGCACAGATAATGAGACTCACTCATTTAGGATTTCACATCATTGTTGACCTCTTCTCTGTAGCATCTGAACTGAGTGTCAAAATGGGCTGCTTCTGACCATCGTTTTAAATGATTGTTGTTGTCTTGTCAGGTTGTGTAACCTGGTCTTGGATTTTCTCATTCTGTTTTCCATCCACCTTGAGGAAGAAGTATCACATGGAGTCGTGCTTTTGATCTCACCTAGGATGGTGGTTCTGTGCTGTGCAAATCTAAAATAACTGTTTTAAAGAGCCCTTTTGTTTTCATCTTGTTGCTATTGGCAGGAAAAAAAAGGTTCAAAAGTAAGAGAATTTGTTCCTGGCTGATTTGAAAACTGAATGGCTCCCTGGTTTGTTTGGTTTGCTTTTTTTTTTTTTTTTTTTTAAATCGTTTACGTGGGACTGGTTTTTGGGAGCTTGTGATCATGCGTGTAGTTTGCTTTCTGTCTAGCCACAGCAGTTTACCTCATTTACAAAAGAGTCTTTCAGCACCTGACCCTATATTCAGGGCAAGTTCTGCAACCTTTAATTGTTTAATTAGCTGGTGCTAGCTTAAAAATATTTAACAGTGCTCTTTTAGGTAAATAGGTTATTTCAGGAAGCATAGCCACCGAAGATTTTCATTCCAGATTAGCTTCCTTTTTCTTTGTTACTTTATCCAGTAGAAGGAAGTAATGGCCATGATCTTTGGGTTTGATCAGCCCATCTTCAAAACCTTGCATGTAGCCCTCATATTCACAACTAATGAAATAGCCTCTACCTGAACCCTCTTATACTGAGCCTGTTTGTCCCTGATGTGCTTTCTTCTGGGGAAGGAGTGTGTGTGGTGGTGGTAAAAAGAAAAAAAAGGCCTTGTATCTTTTAATTGCTTCTTAGTTTGTTTAGTGGTGAGTGGGAAATCCTTTCATCTGAAGCCTTGTATGTTCTCTTTTTCTCCACAGAACTTGGAGTCAAATAAAACTCTAATGTGGCTATAAAGGTACTTTACATACAGTAACAAACAGCACACAGGATGAAGGCTGCTTGTCCTGACTTCCTCTGTCAAAAAAAAAAGATGATGAGTAAAAGTGAAAGGCAGTACTTTTAAAGCTGATGAAAAGGTATTCTTTTAAATGTCAGTTAACTGGTGAAGGTGGCACTGACAATGTGAGGTTTTGTTTTGTACATTTGCAGATTTTGAGATGATGATGATAACATTGAGCTACTGAGGAGTTTTTTTCTTCTCTTAGTGACATCCAGCCTCTCCTGCTACAGAAAGATGAGTTAACACTTGCTTGCTGCCTTCATCAGGCTTGCAACTGGTCTCTCCTAGTTGATTTCTCATAGATTTTCCAATAATTTTAATACCAGAACACTGGCAGCTAAAAACTTAAGGCTAAACTGTTTCTACCCTTATCTTTTGTGTAGGGGATAAACAAGAGTGAACATAAAATAACTCAATACCACATTTACCAAGCCACATTTTAGACTGTATCCTGCTTTTACAGTCAGCATTGCACTTGGCTCAAATGATGAGATACCAACCTTAAGTGCTACTCAGGCAGAGCCAGTGTTAATATTTTCAAAGCCTTAGAAAAAAAAGGAAAGAATGTAAACTAATTCTACTTCTGTTATGATGAAGTGCCTTCATAACATCTGAGCAAACTCAAAGCTGTTTGAGGACTTAGGCAAAGTGTAATTTTTCTGTTGTATATTTTGGGGAGGGAATGACTTTTAAAATGCTTACTGAGAGTCATCTTCCTTTCCTCATCCCTGTTTGAAAGTTTCCAAAAAAAGACCGTAAAGAAATCAGGTTGGCTCCCCTGGTCAACAGCAGACAGCTCCAATGAATACATGTACTATGGGTTAGTGAAATTCATTATCCCTATGTGCTAAAACTGAGACAATGGAGACAAAAACCCAGCCTTTCAACTCCAAATATATTACTGGGCTAAACTCACCTGACGTGACTAAGAAAATGACTGATCTAAAGAAAATACTATGCAAGAAAAAAAACCTTCTTTGTCTAGCATCAGTCTCTTGTCCCCTCCAGCATTTGGCACTGGCTAGCTAGTCAGTCTTCACGTCACTTAACTGTGTACTATTATTTAGCTACAGAAAAGACATAATTTCTTCAGCAATTGAGCTCTTATGAACATTAATGCATTAATTCTGGTAACCCCACTGCAAAGTACTGATGTGTTAGTCCTATCCATTTTTAGATACGAATAAAAGGGGCAATTGCTAGTGTGGCACCTTCACTTCAGTGTTAATTTGGTCTGCCTTGAGTCCTACCCATGTCCATACAGTAGACTGACATATTTTACTTCTAGCAGGCCACAGTGTAGTTACTCACTGTTCTAGCTTCTAACCATAGTGCCTCTCAAATATTAGGGGCATTATGCTTCATCTGAAGAAGGCTGCTCCTGTGAAAATCTGGAAGTGAAGACTGCTGTCTGGGAAGCGAGCACCAGACTGTCTGAGAACTAGACTATCCATGGAACTTTGTTTTATCAGCCTGTTCAGACAAAACAGGATAAATCAGTATCATTCCATCACCACGGCTTATTGTCTAGAGTCCTTCTGTAACTTACAGTGACTAATCTTATGATTAGTGACAATCTTAAGAATCAGTGGCAACTCCTTTCCAAACACTCCTTGTAAAAATATTGGCCCCAATTGGTGATAAATAACATCAGTGACCTAAAGCAGTGTTAGGCAGTTCAATGCTTTGCGTTCTATAGAAGTTAATAAATATTTCTTGCAGTTCCCTTTTTACTCTTTGGATGACTTTCTATGACAGTGTCTTCCTGGAGGGTGGATAAGAATATCAAGTTTGGGAAGATAAAGTAGTAATTCTTGTTGTCACTGGTAGGAGAGAAAGAAAGCGAAAAAGACTGTGAACTAGAACCACTGGAATATATAGAGATTGCATGCTTCTTGTCAAAGTATTCTGGCCAAACAATTCTGTATCATGACCCAAGGTTTCATCTGGTACCAGCTTAGTACCTGGTATCTGGTAATTCAGCCAGGTTAATCACTGAACAAAGGTGGACTTAAAGACAAGGAATTTATCCTATTCTGTTACCCAGTGCTGGGAACAACCTGGTGCTGCTGCAGCTGCGGAAGCAGTGTAATAAACAGGTATATTAAACAGTGATGGAATCTGAAAGAGAGCTGTGTACTTGTGGTGAATAAATGAGGCACTAAGAAGATATTAATATACTGGTAGTTTTCACTATTCATCTCCCCAGTTAAATAGGTTCTCTATAAGTAAAGAAGTTGTACTAAAAAAATGCCTTTATCTATGTTCCTAACTCCTTCAACAGGAATTGAACTAGGTCCAAAGATTCACCAAACCTGGCTCCACAGAGACAAAAGCAGTAAAGATGTGAGGAAATAATTTCACATTAGTAGTTTTTAAGATGTTACTTTGCATATTCACTCTAGTCTACTCAATTTCTCTGTTACAGTGAGAAAGGGATATCTCATTTCTCTGCCATGGACATCACAGTCTAATCTGTTCTTTTTACTTATCTCTCTTAGTTCAACAACCATTTGCATATTCACCAAATTTTCATTTAAAAATCTTTCTTAGACTCTGGCCATTTTTGCTGCCAGTCTCAAGAATCCATCCACTTAGCTTTGCTTCAGACTTGTGTCAGCTTAGACAAGTTGCACTTGGCTAGACTGCAGAAGCCCTTGCCTGTGGTAAACTGTGCCTTGCTACACAAAGAGGCCTGCTGTCCTAAGTGGTACAGCTCAGCAATGGAGGTACGAACTGGCCGCAGTAAAAGCTCTTGTCGCCGTATAAAAATCTTTTGTGTGATAAGAATCTTCCCCAATCTGTTCCTTCCTTCCTTTGCTGAGCGTGTTGAGCCCTGCAAATGAAAACCTGTTCATACACACTAAATGCGTCTGAGTATTTTTAGGCATTTCTGTGGTACCCTTGTGTCAACAGTGCCGTGAAAGAACCTGTCAGGAGGTAGAGAAATTACCTGTGAGAAGCTGGAGATAATTTTTAATAGCCAGAGGGATTGACAAAACCAGAATTTTGCCAGGGAACATTTTTTTAAAACATTTGGTCCGATGATTTGCTATTTCCTAGACATATTTGTCAAAATTTGTTGTCTTCTTTGTATTAGAAATAACTGCACTGTACTAGGTGAATATTTATAGAAAAGCCAAGCTCTGTTTCTAGAGCTTGTCTCTGCTTTTCTTTTTTTTTTTACAGCTTGCTATTTATATCAGCTAACCATAGGTTAGTTTTGGTTGCAAAACTGTGGCTGACCAAACTCCTGAGGGCCTGCCAGAAGAGAGGTGACTTCTCCACTGGTTAAAAACCATCAAAAACAACTTTTCCACTGGATATGCTGGGAAGCATCTTACCAAAAAAAAAAAAAAAAAAAAAAAAAAGTAACTTTTCTAAAGAGGGAGCAGCTTTGTGGCATAATTCTGCTGACTAGTCTGAAGTTCTGCCTCAGAAGAATTCTGACCCTTACCTCTTGCCTTTGCTATTATAAAATATTCTGCTTTTTAATAGATATTTGAATCTTGATGAGTTTCTTCTGAGTGGTCTTATGCAGAGGTAAGATTGCAACAGGATTTTCTACATCACAGCAAATCAGAAAGAATACATCACTAAAGTATTTTTCATACAAGCAAAGGAACCAATCATTATACATTCTGCTGTTTGAAAAGCCTTGTAAGGTTTATGTAAAAAACAGAGACTATATAGCTCCCATTTCAGAATATCAAAATGTGAGATCCTCAAGCTCTTTTTGACAAGCTATACCACTTCAGTAGCAAAAATTAGCAACGTTTAAGATAAAAGACTATTGCCAGTTTCATCTGTGTTTTATAAACAGAAATTATCTAAAATTAGAATTTGACCATTTTACCCATCCAGTCACTGAGGTTTAGTTATAAAGGAACACTGGTTTGAGCCAGCCCATGTCTGAACTTAGTGGAACAAAAACAAAACTGGTGAGGTTTTGTGACACCAAAATAAACCTACCTCTCATAGAAGAGATAAGAATAAACTGAAACCTTTTATCTGAGTCCCAAACTGTGGTGGTTTGGATGAATAGGGACCAGAGGCCAGGCTACCCACAGGAGGTGGAATACAGCCACTCAGCTCAGAGTCTGGTCCCAACAGAACAGGAGATTTCTTGTAGTTTCTGAAAAGAGAACTCGAGTACCTCTCATGACCAGAAGGCTGGCTTTCTGTTCAGAGGAACCCTAAGTGTTGACATCAAGATACCAAGCTGCAAGTGTCACATGTGCAGAACAAGCTCTCTCCTTTGCCAGTCACAGCAGGGCACTGTAGCTAGCTGTTTTTGGGAGCAATAGCCTCATCCATAATTAGTGGCTAAGTGGCTACACATACAAAATACTCTTGTAGTATTCTCTCCTTGCATTAATTTTCTTGCTGCAGAGACATGAATAAGTGACCTTCAGTTTTCGTTTGGAATTATTCATCTCATGACCACCTGTGTCCTAAGAATGACGCTTTGCATTTCTCACCTGGCCACCTGATGACATCACTGTTTACTCAACTTGTCCTATGTTTTTCATCTCCATGTTCCAGATGAGTTCGCTTGGCCTCTGTTAATCTCCCATTAAAAATTATGTTTCTCTTCAGGGTTTAGATAACCTTGCCCAGCCCATTATGCTTCAGCTATCCTCTGCTTCAGCCACCTGGAACCCTCCTTCCCCCCCACC
>WTSP01006020.1:0-13412 GCA_025331215.1 Actenoides lindsayi
TATTTATTTGGATAAAGTTTGAATGATGCATTTGAAATCCAGATTATTTTTCTCCTGTGTTGAGTAAAAGCTTCATATGAAAACACTCCATATCCTTGATTCTTCCTCAAGAATAAGTGAGGTAATATTGAGCTAGTAAGATAATTACCTTTTTTTTTGGGGTTGTTTTTTTTTTTTTCATTCCTCCCTAGCAACAAAAAGTCTCAGTTATGATTAATGGAAAATAACAGAATTCTGCTCTGAAAAGCAGTCTCCATTGTTTTTCTTGCATTATTCTCTGAGGTATTTTTAAGAATCAGAATTTTTAGAGAAATTCAGGATTCATAGTATCTGTTCCATAGTATTAAAATTCAATCTATTCAATTCTGACTTTAATTGTTGCCCTTCAGTCTTTTTATTCCATGTTCTGGGTGAAGGTTAATATGACACAGTTTATCTGATTTTTCTGAAGAGGCACCTGAAAATGCCTCCCTTTTCCCCCAGTGCTTCAGATAACCTCATCGGGCAGAGCACTTAGTCAAAACCAGTGTGGTATCTGACCTTAGCCCCAGTGTTGCTAATTTCAAGGAGGAGAGGGAGTTTGTCATTTCCCCCCATCACTTTCTCTCCTTCATAGCTTTATTTGATTTGGAGATAAAAACGGGCTATGACAGCCCAGCTTCTCACAGACTCTCATACAAGACTTCTTTCTTTTCCACCAGAAGTTAATTTTTGATAAAACAGTTCTAAAAGGAGTAAGTTAAAATTGCATGTTTCCTCATGCTGTCCTTTGCTGATGGCCATAAAGTAGCAGCCCAGGACAGCAGTCATGTGAAACCCATGCAGTCCAGTATCTCAGCTACTTCCTGAGCCTGCACTCCTGCACTGTCACACTTCTTAAATTAATTCAGTACTGTTGGAAGGTGGCAACAGAATGGTGATGATGCTGGGTGGCTCAAGGTCAAAGAGGCAGGGAAGGGAATTGAACCTTCGCTTTCGTTTACTATCACTGTAACAACACACAATCTATATATGGGAAAAAGCGTGGAGAATGGATGGAAGGGATGTTTTGAGGAAGGAAATAAAGATCTAGTTACTTCTTTTTTTAATCTGGTTATCACTAGGAAAATAGCAATTAATGATGAGAGTTTATGGGCACTGCCTATAAAATGTCTGCTTTCAACTGTCTTAATTTGAAACATGAGAACTTAGTCCAATGGGTTATTGAATTTCTACTGGGTTTTATTACACTTCACTGTGAGTATGTTGAGAAGGTGTTTAAGTGTAAAAAAGAGGAGCATCAGTCCTGTTGCTGTTCTTTTTTTTTTTCTTCTCTAGTCACAAACTCAACTTCTCCCTTCTCTAGCAGCTTTTCTAGTCTTTGAAATCCTGCAGATCATTAGCTATTATGTCTTTCCAGTACATCTTCTGCGTAAGATGCAGTAGAAGGAGTAGCGCTGCACAGTTTGAAATTTTATTCTTTAAATTGGATAGTCAGTGAATGCAGGCTACTTCAGAAATCTTGTTTTTAACTTTCATTATAGACCAGTGAAGCTGTGAATCAGAAATAAATGAGGAAAGCAAGCATCAGGTACAATATGTCTATTTTCTCTTTTTAGTTCCGAGGTACAGAATGTGAAGCTTCCCTTGCTATCTTTACAGGTATTGGGAAATTGTAATAGTAACTTAAATGGATTATCTCATTAGACTGTACAGGGACTTTCTCACCCTGTACCCATCTCAAAAGAATATTTTCATCTCTTAAGATACAAAGGCTTTGGAAATGTGAGACAATGTAGACTTTGTATTTTATATATATACAGATATATAATTATTTTTTCCATGTCTTTACAGTATGTTAAATTATGCCTGCATTAAGAATTGGGTAAAGAACATTGTTAAAAACCTGATTGTAATCTTAGTGTCTATTTCCGTTTTCACAAAGTAACGTTTGAAATCATTAATGAAAGAGTTTAGAAGCAGTTCTAAATTGATTAATGAATAGAAGTGTTGTGAGCATAACAAAAACAGGACACTTCATTTAATAAAAGCAGTGAGGACAAGACAGAGCTCTGAAATACCAGTTTTCTGTAGTATTTTTATTAACTCATGCTTGCCTTCTGGAAATTGGGAAGTGGGTAGTAATAATGAACTGAGAACCATGCAGCTGGCTTGCTGGCTTTTCTCTAAAGAAAACCTTTCTGGGATGTGGAAAAAAAAAAGTCTGAAGTAGTTTAGTCTAAACTCTTGGTAAGATAATTGGTGGTCTATTCATAAAGCTGCTGTGTAACTGGACCTGCGATAGGCTGATTGCTTTACATTTTGTGTATTCACTTTGACATGAACTTAGTTGTCTTTTATATAGTTTTTAATTAATAGCAATTTGGATAATTATTTTTAAGTCTGATTTTATTTATATATTTTCCAAAAATAGATATTAACCCTACATTTGTATCTGCTTTTTTACTATCTTGATGTCAATCCGGTTGAGGAAACACATAATATCTGTTGAGAAACTATATTTGAGGACCTCACTTTGAAAATTAACCCACACATAAGGGAGCTACAAGTGTGTTCTTTGTTATATTTTTGTATTTTACAGATGACAGTTTTAGACCTGACAACCATGCCCTGTAGTGAAAGGTGTTCTGAGACATGAAAAGTAGAAAGTTAAAACAATCTTTTTTCTCTGTCCTGTTTTAAGATTATAAATGTAACATTCTAACTCTAATGTTCTTAAGGTTTTCTGTAGTCAATGGGGATGACAACAAGGGGAAAATAATCTCATCTGAACATAAATCACAGGTTTCACTCCTAGAGATACATACCTAAACATGGGGAGTGTACAGTGACTAGTTCTAATATGTAAACTTAACAGGAGTAGGTGAGATGAATCCCATCTTCTGTGTTGAAGAAGCCTTTGCAAAAGTTGTTTGGTAAGAACACTTAATGAGAAGTCCATGATTCACAGTGCTGTTCTGTTGAAATTTAGACACAGTGAAAAAATGCTTTCTGAGCAATAGAACAGTAAAACAGTCCTGAATATATCCCACACAGCTGACCAGGACAGGGCAGTAGGGTACCGTGTTCCTCAGATCCCTTTGAGTTAGGAGCTGCTAATGTTGTGGTAGTTTCTCTCTTTGTTCCTAGATTTGCTGTAGTTGTTGTTTTTGTTGGTGTGTGGTTTTGGTGTTTTGTTTCATTTTGTTTTTTAAACAGTAATGATTTGCTACAAGTTAGGTTATTTTGTTTGGTTGGTTTTATATCTTTTTTTTTTTTCTCCTTATTTCTTGTTTTTCTTTTCTTTTTTTTTTTTTTTATTAGTTCCTTATGTCATATAATAAAGTACTAGAATTTAAGTGCCAATAGCAGATGGAAAGTACATGTCCTACAGTTGCTGACATGTCATCCTAATCTAAAAGTCAAAGGTATGCTGGCATGAAACTAGAAATAATTGTCCTCCTATTTAACACTTTTAAAAATTAAAACTATTGAAACACACAGTGTATTTTAGGTTAACAGCCATCTCACATCAGTTACATATATGTCTTAAATTGCTTTTAGGAGACCCAGGTAATGAAATGTATACAGTACCAGGAGAATACTAGGTTATGGTAAGGCCTTCATGTTTTATCATTCAGTTGTTAATATTTATGTTCAATTTATTTTATTGTCCAGTTAAGTTAGATCAAATATAAAGTAAAATAAATACTTTTTTCCCCCCTTCAAAATAGAATCCTAATTTGAGTACTTAACAATGAATTTTTTAAGTTGCTCCTAATTTCGAGGGCTGGTTGTAGTTCAGTATGTAGTAATGTCTGTCAGACTAGTCAGGCAGCTGCAGTTAAGTGTACTTTTGCCAAGGGCTGCATACACCAATCGAATGTTTATAATTAAAATGGTCTTCAGGATGATGTACTTTGTTTCCTACCTACACCAGTTTGGGGTTTGCTCCCTTATGAAAGGACTGCTGTATTTCTGTTGAGGATTTCCCAGAGAGGAATGGAAGTAGCTGCCCTCCACAGATGGCTGTCTCATTGGCAGCAAATTCAGCCAGTCTCAGCATTTAGGATTTAGTGTGCACACACCAACTCTGCATTCAGTGCACACACAGTATGTCTGATCTGGCCCATACTCATCAGATTTATGGCAGGAAACTTTACAGCTGATTTGTACAGATACTGAACATTTGAAGCCTCTAGAAATTTCACTTCATGTTTACATACATGACACAATATTAACTTGCTCAGCATCCCTGGTAGTTGGCAACACAGCATTGAAGTCTGCATTCATGCTGCTGGATGTTTAAAAGTTATGTGAAAATCTTAGGTCATCAAACTTCATCAGACAACATCACTGGATACAAAATAGTCCACTAGCACCTAATACTTGATTGCCACATCTGCTAATAGATTAAAGCCAAGCTTATTTTTTGTAAGAGCAGTTGCTTTTGCTTCAGCATCCTTTTTCAGTTTGCATCTTATTTTCTGATGATAGCTAAATAAAAGCAACATTCTGCATTTAGAATCATAGAGCATATATCTGCTGGAGGTAGGGCATATCTTCTCAGATATAAAGTTGTAATATATTGTATTTTATATTCCACTATAGTCATTAATGTGCACTTTTGTCATCTCAGGAAAAAATGTTATGATATAATTTCTGTTTTTAAATGCACACATATATTTCATTCTCCAAAGACAATGCAGTGAAAGGGGTTTTTTTATACTGCTCTGATTTCTTCAAATAAGGGTTCATCTCTAGAAATTATAGGTATAAAAAGCATGAATTCATGCTGTGTCACAATTTCTACTGATATATATGTTTTTTCTTCTACTTATTTCATTTTGGTTTGGGTGTTTTGTTTCTTCCTTATATATAGTATAAATAAAAGCAGTACCTTGGGTAGAAAATGATATTTGGATTTAATGAGGCAGACAGAGCTCCTTTAAAAATAATCTGCTATGCAATAAAATACATTTAGTGGTTGATAAACCAATACACATTAAAATATCAATTTATAAAAACCATACTTTGAGTGTTTGTCATATACGTGTCAACATGTTGAATTACACTGCAGATTTGAAAACACAAAACAGTATTTCATAGGCACTGTGCTCAAGATTAAAGCAAAGGAATGAGGATATAAATTACACAACCATACCAACATATAGATATCTGTAAATGCTTGTTTGATTTTCAGGCAATTCCTTAAGATGGTCATTATTTATTATATATGTCTATTTGCCCAGGTAGTAGTAATTGCTTTTGTCAATGTTATTTTAAAACCAATTATACTCATCATTTTGTAGTAATTTCCCTTTCTGAACCTGCAAGTATATGAGCTTATATTGCTCCCAGATCCTTTTTTACAGCATTTTGCTCTGAAGACAATCCTTTCTTTAATGCACAGAGATAATGTATGGAGGTACACTGATTGAACTGCCTTTGCACTAAGAGCAATAAATCATGCCAAAAATGGCAGACACTTTGTATTTAACAAATATTTTCACTGGGACTGCACAAAGAGGATAGAACACAGGAACATCTTACACTTCTGCATCATAATGAGTAGTAAAGCAAGTTGTCAAATTCTCAGCTGTGTAAGTGGGGGCAGGACTACTCTTGCAACCCACATCCTCACTTCCCCCGCTCTGCTCCGAAAAAGAGCACTTAGGAATGGGCTTCATCTTAAATGAGTGGGGCTTCAGCATGTGCTTGAAGTCAGTCATACAAAGTGAGGGAATCTTAAAAAGAAAATAAAAGAGACTTCTAATTGTATCACACCTGACTGCATCATAAAAGCAAATGAGGAGTTACGTAGTGGTAGACAGACACAGCAAAAGCTAATTAAGAGCATTACCATGTTGGAAGCTTCCTGAAACACCAGATTTTTGAGTGCATTGTCAGAAGATGTCAGAATTAAGCATATTTCTGGGGGAATCCTGAGCTAGCACAGGCCGTAAATAGCATGCAGGATGAATTTTTCATGTAAGTTTTAAATTTCAAGTACATTCTGAATATTGCTCATACCTTCAACCTTCACAACTGATGAAATCCTAAGGTTTTTTTTACTAGAATGTTGATCTACGTTTACTCTTCTGTGTACAATGAAAATGAAGATTGTTTGCCAGCTTTCTCGGTCAAGGTATTTTGCAAAAGAATAATTTTGCACAGCTTTCACAGTAGCACCCTTAGTTTTTTAATATTTTTAATTTTCTGAATATTCTTGGGTTGTATTGGAAACTCTTATCGCCTTCCTCAGATTTGGATTCACAAAACACAAACATGGGTATGGTGAAGTTTGAATATTTACTATTTAAGGAAAAACTTGTAACTGAAAAAAAAATAAAAAGGAAAGGATGTATTCAGAAGTGAACTTAACCGGAAATTGTAATGTCAGGTAAGACTGTCATAGTATTTTATTTCCTCAGAATGTCATTCAGTAAGTGTGAAATTAAGCTACCTTGGACCTTAGAGACCTGTAAAAAAAACCAACACAACACCACAAATAAAACAACAACAAAAACAACAGCCCAAGAGAAGAAACAGGTAAAAGCATCAGTCAGTCAATTTACATTAGGTGTCTTTCAAAAAGGTGTAGTCTCCTGAAAATTATGAACTTGATACAGACATGATTCCTTGACCTATGCTATAAAAAATGTCAGAGTAGATGATTAGCATCTGACTTGTTCACAGTGTGAATTACTATCTAATATGTAGGGGGTATTATTCCTACTCCACCAAAATGTAATTTGTGCTGAAGACTGCAGACTTTTGCATCTGTTAACAGTTGCAGATTAATTACCATCTGAAAAGCTTTTCATTATCCTTTAATCTCATTGTCTTTTAGTTTCAGTTCTGTGGTGTTATTAATAAACTGTAAACAGTTCTTTGCAGATAGTAGCAGGGGTATGGTATGTGAGAGAAGTGATGAATTCTGGAGTGGTTTTGGTATTAGATATAAGGAAGATGCCATCATTAAAGTGATGGGGTACCAGAGAAGTGTATTTTTCACTTCTCTCACCTACATGGAGAAAGGAGATCTTGTTCTTCTTCCTGGCTTGGGACAAAAGTGTTTCCGTAAACTGTGTTTTCTTCTTTAATATATTAAAAGTGCACTTCTTCATAAGCCTATGTTTTCTACTAGAAAGTCACACATCACAGCAAAGTTGGGAGCTCAACAGAAAAGGATGGAAGACACAGACAGTTGGGAGAATGAGTAACAACTGTGTGTTTCTTAATGTAAACAATATTCTGAATACAGGTTCATATGAACTGTTGTTTTACAAAACCAGTGTCTACATTGGAAGTTTTTAAGACTAGGCTGGATGGGGGTCTGAGCAACCTGCTCTAGTGGGAGATGTCCCTGCCCATGGCAGGGAGTTTGGAACTAGATGATCTTTAAGGTCATGTCCAACCCTGACAATTCTATGATTCTATGTAATGAAATAATTCATGTAATTTAACAGAGTTCACATCTACAGAACTTATTTTATTATAAACATTTTAGGATATATATCCAGGATATTTCAGTTTAAAACAGGGATGCCATTGCAAGTAGCTAAATAATCCCAATTGGTGAAAAAAAACCAACAACCTGTACTTTGCATGTGGAAAGTAAGTACTAAAAAGCAAAGGGTTATATATTATCAAAAGCGAGTGATGTAATTTGTTTTGTATTTATTTTAAAAATTGAAACTACTTTCAAGTTTTTAGAGGTAAAAAAAAAAAAGAAGCCCTCTGAAATGTAAGTTTAAGGTGCCAGCTGGATTTGAATGCTTCCCAATGATTGTTTCTATAGCAACGACAAACATGAAGATAATTTTAAAACATTTTTGAACATCTCACATTTGTGGCTGTCTAGCTTCAGAATGTAATATAAAATACGTGTCTATGTTTCAGCTGAGCCATTCCACAGAAAAGGTGGAAATTATTTGCAGCACCCATGTTTTGACTGACACTGCATGTGTGCAAGCACTTTCCAGGGGCTTTTTGTTCCTCGTTAAGAAAAGCCCACTGGGTGGAGGCATGGAGCTGAATTTCATCAGAAGACAGAAATTCATAGATTAATAAATGTAAAAAAAAGGAAGGGACACTAAGACCAAAAACTGTTAGACTTGGTTAGTGAAGTCTATAAGTCTGGTAAGTCTTGACTGTTATTTGAAGTTGAACATACCTTCTTTAAAACCTACTGATTATAATTTGAAATTATTTCTGGCATTAGAGAATCCGTGGAAAACTATTGTGACTGGCTCAGTTGTTTCCCTTGTTTTTAATTCTGTGATGTCCAGTTGCAATTTTAGCCATATCCTTCTCTAGATTTGCTGGTTACATGAACAATACTGTAATGGTTACATATGTATTTATGCTCCCCAGTCTACGTAGGAGGAAACCCTGAAGTCCTGCAGTATCATCTATTTTAGCAATTTTTTGATCTCCTCTGAGAGCTAATGGCCAGTTTAGCAACATTTTTCTCTTAATAGAGGCACCCAAGACGGGCAAGGCTAACTGTTGTACAAGACATAGGCTGCACAGCACCTTGTTTTCCACTACATTATGTGCTTGTTCCATGCTAAATAAGACACTTGGCCATAAGACCCTCTATTTCTCATCTGAACTTGCTGCCCAGCTAATAGCACAACAAACAATCCTTCTTGCAACAGAAACTGAGAGCTGTAACAGAAGCTGAACACAACTCCACAGCTCCCTGGGCTCAGCTTTCTCCCACAGGTGCTGACAGCTGTGACTATGCATTCTGGTGGCCCCAGTGTCACAGGCAGCTCAAATGCTCTTAGCCAGGTGAGCCTTTACTCCTGGGGACCAACCTGAAATGACACAGAGGGCATACCTTCACCCTGGTCTGCAGTGGTTCAGCTCGAGGAGTTTCTTCAACAGGTCTGGTGTCCTCTCAGGCATAACTGGGGATAGAGTGCCAGAAGCAGGCTATTGATAACCTCTTCATACATATATAAGGGTTTTTAATGGAGTTAAATGGGAGGTGCTGGGATTTACTAATCTCTGCCTAATTTGCCTTCCTTAGCCTTGGACACGGTTTCAGCCCAGTATTTCTTTATCTGTCTGCTGTAATGGTAATGATATCTGTCATAGTTCCTCTGCTGATGTATCTCAAAGCAACTTTGTATGAGTTCTTCTCTGGGGAACTGTATGGAAACAAAAAACAAAGTCAAATGAGACCTAGGCTTGACAAAAATCTGCACAGTCAACTCTATTTAATAGAGGCACAACTACCACAAGGTCAGACTTCGTAATTTTGTCTCCAGGTGCCTATTCTGTGCTCCTTCCTGGAAAATGCTTGGAAAAGGTCTCCAGAGTAATTCCAATTAATAAGCATAATCTTGGCAAATATTGGCCCATCTGTGAGAAAAGTCTGTGTCCCAAGTTTAACCCAAGTGACCGCCCTGTTACTGTAGTGTTTTATGGCTCTTCTTCATGTTGGTTCATTCAGACGTCTTCAGACAGGCACAAAGGCAGTCTGCAGTCAGGATATATGCACCTTTAAAGTACAAAAGCAAAAATGTATTGGTTAATACAAAAGAGATAGTTAGGAGTTAATGATCTGTTAGCTAAGCATCAGTGTGCTCATCACCTCTGTTATGAAGAATCTTTGCTGAGAGGCTGGCATCAGTCAGGGTCAGATACAACCACACATCCTCTGTGCTTCAAGTTGCTGTCTGCCACCAGCTGCATCAACCCCGACAATACTGGCAATTTGACCAGATGCTTCACAGCTAGTTCCCAACCAATCAGACCAGTCTGACTAGCCTCCCTGCTTTGTTCCCATTAGGAGTTTAAACCTTTCCATGCTGGTATTTTCTTTCTAGTATCTTTGAGCTACTAATGATGCTGTCTCAACAGTCCTACCCCTGGGTGAGACTTTTATCTTTTCTATCTCTTTACAGACCTTCTCACAGCTCCCTCACAACAGCCTGAGTTATTCTGCTGTGTCACACAAAATCTGGATCCTAGACACTGAGTCCACTGGGGAGAGTGGGAGCAGCCTTCAGATGAGGTTGCAGAGGGAAGTTTTCAGCCTGTGCACTGATCCAGGGAAAGGCAAGCAGGGTTTCACTCCTCTAGTTAATTTAGAGCTAGATTAATTATATTAATGTTTCTACTCATCTGTTACTTCTCACAGCCCAGGGTAAATTACAAAATGACTGGTAATTTCTTGTTGCTTGAAGTCACTCTGGATCATGGAAGCAGCATTTTCATCCATATCAGGGTGCTTTGCATTAAAATTCAGGTGTGGATCATGTAGTGTAGTATCAGGTTCTTCCAGACAAGATCCAGGACTCCCCTTTGTCCTTGCCCCTATCATGTCTATTTGCCCATTCCTCTGGCCTGCCTAGGTCTGAATTGCAACCCTGCCTTTGAATGCACCAGCTGCTATCCCCAGTTTGGGTTCCAGGTCACTAATGAAGATGTTAGATAAGAGAGGCACCAGGACAGATCCTTGTGGTACTCCACTTGTCACCAGCTCCAGGTAGCATTCCACAACCCTCTGAGTTCAGTCATGCAGCAGCTTTTTACCCATCTAGTAACATGTAATCATCTTTTGAATGGGAAATATACAATGTGTATCTCATTTTGCTTTTTTCTCAGGTAGCAAGTAGAAATATTATTGAAAATTTGGGCCTTTTATTATTTTTATTTTATCAGTTTGTTCCTGAAATAGCATTCACAGGATTCCTTTTGTCCTAAATAGACCTTAAATTAGTTTTATTTTCCTTACTGCCAGCTACAGAGCTTCCTTTTATGCTTTAATTTCCTCTATTGATTCTGTAAAATTTCTTATTGATATTCATTTCACTATCCTTCTTTTTTTTCTGTTCTCTTGAACATAAAAAGGATTTTTTTTATTAATCTCTACAACGTTGTGATGTATATATGTAATAAAAATGAAAATGTAGAAGTACAAATTTATGTGTATAAATTCAGCTCATTTAGTATTACTGAAAATAATGAGCATCATAAAAGAGGCAGTGATATTCCCCATAAAAACAGTAAAAGCTCTTATACTTGTAACACCTAACAATCCTGAAATACAACAGGATTCTCAGGAGTATTTTTTACTGTTTTCTAAAATCCACTATGTCCCCTGGAGCTCTCAAAATGCATGGTATTGGGGCGCAGGGAAGAGAGGCCTTTCCACTGAATATTTTGAAACCAATGTTATCTCCTATACCAAGATTATTTTAAAAATCTTATATAATTATTTTGAAAATAATTTCGTTCAACTTGGTAATACTAGGTCTTATGCTTCATCCTGACAGATGATGAGTTGGATCACAGAATTATACATTTTGTAGCTTAGTTCCATGATTCGGTTATATCTGTTATGCGCAATATACATACTGAGGAAGCAGTAAGCTTAGAATACTTCAAAGTGAAATACATTTCCCATTCAGGGATCTCTGAGTTCTCGCAAGATAAGATTATTGCAACATAAGGTTGCAAAATAGGTAGATAGCTTGTTTATGATTTCTGATACTTTTATCTTGTAGATTTATGATGAACTAAGCCAATCCAGTATTTTACAAGAAAAAGTGCCTTTGTGTATTTATGTGGATTTTTTTCCTGATCGTTCTTCTCCTGAGACAAAATGTATAGTATACATAAATTGTAGCAACTTACAGATTTTATTTTTCCCTTGAGTTTTATGGGTAAATGGATGTTTTCCAAGTGAACTCATCCCCAAGAACTTGTTTACATAATTTGATTGACAAACACCTCAGTACAATTACATGCTGTGGAAAAATTCCTGGGGAAAAGCATAATTGAAGGGATTATTTTGTTTGCTGGAGCTCTAGCAGTAGTCTAATAACAACAGTATATGTACAACAGGGAATATTTTTTAAATGTGAGGTTTCATTCTAGATGGCTTTTGAAAACACAATCCTGGTAGACCATTGAATTTGAATTCTAGGGCCTGCAATTTCTTTGACACCCACTTGGCATAATTATGCTTATTTGTGGTTGGAATCAGTAGGCAAGAGCCATACCTGAGGAAATAAAGTATCAATTCATGCAGAGCTGGAGTGAGTCACAGTGAAAAGGGCCCACCTGACCTGTCAGTGTACCATGTGCCATGTGAAGCTTGAAGGGTCATTTCTATTTGAACAGGGGGAGAGAGTAAGGCAGTGACAATCTCAGCTCCTTTCCATAAATGCCTCCCTGAAAGACAGTACCAACCTGCTAACATAATAGTTATAAATTACATTGGCTTGGCACCACTCTCTTCTGTGTGGTGTAGATACTCCTTTTGTCTTCAAACAGCATCCAGAAGAACCAGTCCATTTGTAGGCAGCCTGAGGGAGTGGGGCCAATAATAAGTGACTATCCTGTTTTCTGTTAGATCAGTTACTTGTCACTGATTACCAAATGCTTTATGGAAACACAATTCAGCCTGCTACCAAGATCAACTCCCCTCCAGCCAGCCATCAATACTGACCCTAATAAGAGAAATTGAAGGGTCATTGTTGTAGGTGACTCCCTACTGAGGGGAGTGGAAGGCCCGATATGCAGACCAAACTGGCTTCACAGAGAGGTCTGTTGTCTCCCTGGTGTCCATGTTAAGGACGTTGTAGGTAAACTTCCCACCCTTGTGAGTCCTTCAGACTATTACCCGCTTCTGGTCTTTCAGGTAGGAAGTGATGATATAGAAATAAGAGGCTCACAAACAATTAAAAGAGATTTCAGGGCCTTGGGACAGCTGGTAAAGGGATCAGGAGCTTAAGTTGTGTTCTCCTCCATCCCTCTGACATCGGCTATGGATGAGGGAATATATAGGAAGAGCCAACAGATCAGTTCATGGCTCCAAGACTGGTGTCATCGACAGGACTTTGGATTTTATGATCATGGCTCAGTATACGAAGCATTGGAGCTGTGAGCACCTAAAGAGATGCACTTGTCCCAGAGGAAGAAAAGGATTCTGGGGCAGGGTTAATTGATAGGGCTTTATACTAGATTTGAAGGGAGAAGAGGTCAATAATTTCACACTTGCTTGTGACAAACAGTGGGGCAGCACATCAGGGACTGAGGGATGGGGTTCTAGTAAGGGCTCTAAACTTGTTACCCTGAGGAAAGCCAGTGATGATGAACTAGGACACCCCATAGGAGTCAGAGGGGATTCGCACAAGAGGGTGATACAGCCAGCCCAGCTGAAGTGCCTCAATGCAAATGCACCCAGCTTGAGTAATAAACAGGATGAATTAAGGACCACTGTGCTACTGGAAAGCCATGACATAGTGGCTATTACTGAAACTTGGTGGGATGATTCCCATGACTGGAATGTAGGGGTAGATGGTTATAAGCTGTTCAGGAAGGACAGGCAGGGGAGGAGGTGTCGCCCTCTACATCAGTGACCAGCTAGAATCCATGGAGTTACATATGGGGAAGGATGATGAGCC
>WTSP01006020.1:28404-39274 GCA_025331215.1 Actenoides lindsayi
TGAGAAAGGTAGGATTCTCACAGAATATTGTGAGAACCAGAGAAAATCCCTCTGCTAGCAGCTTTTTAGCATCCACAGGAAAACATAACTGGTTGGGACACATTAGGAAATGAAGCTTTGGGCTTGATAGGCTGAAACTCCCACGAACAAAAAGCCAACCGGTACTTTTATATTTCTGTTACAGAAGTATAACAAATCATGCATAGTGAAAGTAAAATATGGACATAAGGTTGATCCTAGATAATTCATTAATATTATAACAGAAGATTTTTGAAGAAAAAGGGTATGCCTGCTGAATTAATAACATCATTTTTTAAGATGATGTGTTGGTCTCATCCTCTGATTTTTGTAGTGATTTTATGTGCAGTTAACCTGTGTACTGAGTTCCTTTCTTCAACACTAAGCACTAAACAGTAAGAGATAGGTCTGGAAAAGTACAGAAAATAACAAGAATACAGATATCATACATAAAATACAAATGTTATAATTCAATATTAATAATGATGAAAGAAAAATTTTTCACTGAAATAGTCTCAGATCCTTATTAAATCCAAGAAGCAGCAGCAACCTTTACCACAGCAACAACACTGCTACAGTACAAAACTAATAAGTGCATCCAGTTCTGCAATGTGAGTTTACCAGCAGCCTTGCAGAAGCCAACCTACACATAGAGTGACAGAGTTCTACCTTAATGGCAGATTTATCCAAGAATGGATTTGCCTGCTGACTTAGATCAAGGTTTCATAGTTCAGTTAGGATTTACGTAGAAAGTTAATGGAATGGACATTTTCCCTGCAGTTTCTATAGTCATTATTTTGGATCATGATACACGTATTTCTCGGTCATATGACACAAAAGCTCCTCTAAAGTCCCTCTGGATCTGCATTAAAGATGGTATTTAGTTACTTGTGACAGTATCATCAATTGTGCAAGGTGAGAAAGCCACTTACCCAACACAATTCACAATTGCAGCCAAATTAATTTTAACTTGTTCCAGCTGCTCCCTACGATTTGAACTAAGCCAAACAGATCATGCAGAGTTCAAAGCTGTATATTCAGAAATGCATCCAGTTAGTAGTCTTATGAAACTAATAATCATATGTCTTTGCAAAGCTCTTTTGTGGCAGTATGAATGGAAGTAATGATCAGTGCTACAGAGTAGACACCATTATTTTAAGAACATACACTTCTTATGTAATAAGCTTGCATTTGTAACCAATGTTATTGAAGAAACAGACTAGAAGGAAGGCCCTGCATTTTACTTTGGTTTTAGAAACAATATCAGAAAATTCTCTTCATAAATGGACAAAACTCCAAGTTTGAAAATCCTGAAGTTGTTTAAATCCCATTACAGCCATAGGAAGGCTATTCTGGAACTGCTCTTCTGCAGGAGGCCTTCTGAATTCTAACCAAGATTTCTTCATGGCCAGTTTGTTTCTATTTGTTTTTATGCCAGCATTGTCCCTTAGATTAAATAGTTCTTATTCTCTCCCTTGTTTATCCCCAAAGTGTTTATAGAGAGTGACTGTATTCACTCTCAGCTTTTGTTTTGCTAGGCTAAACAAGGCAAAATCTGTTGACAGATGGTTGGCCAGAACCCAGGCAGGCGAAGATGACACATCAGCTTCAGAAAGCCAGGAGCAATCACTCTTTGGAGGTTACCTCCAGTCTCTGATGCAACCCATCAGAGATTTGAGAGCAAATAAACATTCTCTTGGGCTGTAGCTGTCTCACTTCTTCTCATTCCCCAATTACCAATGCTCCATGAACTAATCTTTGTTTTTAATAATTGTCAGTTGGAAGCTCAAGTCCTTTTACAGACAGGGGAGTTGTAATTATATCCTGAATTGACATAACTGGACTACTTTTGATCTAATTTGTACAACAAATTCAATGAAAGGTGAGGAGTCTGAAGAGAAGGCAGTAAAAAGTCATCACAGATCCTGAATTCTTATTTCACAATTGGAGATATGATGAAGTCCTTGCTATCAGTGCTATTGCTTCATATTTTCAAGATGAGTTTTCTTATATACATGTGTGTGGCTGTCATACTGGTGGCTGCAGTGTGTACATATTTTTCCCTGATGCTGAAAAAGACCATTTTGCTTGTGGAAAACCAGAAGTGTACAGAAATCATTGATAAATCCAGGATATTTTCGCCTCTCATTTCTTTAATATGGACCTGGAAACAACAATTAATTTATCCTTTTAAGCCACAGCTGCCATGACCAAAATTGAAACTAAGATACTTAAATGCTGCTAATATAGAAAAGGAATTGATTGTTTCAGATTTGAAGTTACTCTCTTTCCCCATCTTAAAAATATTTTGCAGTCATGAAGCAGATTCTTACCAACAGTGCTGGCTGCTCGTCAACATGGGTGAGGTAATCCCTACATCTCGTGCTCAATTTTAGGAACTGGCTAATCTCCGAACTGTAAAAATGAATAGCTTGGGACGTTGAAATAGGCTTTGAAAACTTCTTCCTGTAAGCCTTACATGGGGAAAATATTGTTTCTGCCACCTATGGATAGTTTTATGACTAAAAAGTCTGGTCAAGATTTGCTTTATGTACATGTTTTGATTTTAAAGAAGCCAAATCTAAAAGGAGCATTTATTAGGACCAATGATCCATACTTGGCTACCTGTTTCCCTCCCTCCCTCCCTCCCTCCCTCCCTCCCTCCCTCCCTCCCTCCTGTTGTCAGTTCCTCCCATCCTTTCTTCCTTCCTGCTCCCCACTCCCTCCTTCTCCCTCAATCCTTTTCCTCTTTCTTATTCTCTATTACCCAGGTTTCTCTGTTTTACCACACATCATGGGATGATTTCTGGTGCTCAAATATTACATCTTTGAATGAATCAGGTGCATAATTTTCAGTGCCAAAATAAGTCCAGTAGCACATTTTCTTGATTTATTAGGATATAAATCATCTGATTGCTTTATGCTAAAATTTTCTATGTTCAATTTATAAAAGTTGTTCATTTTCAACATAATATTTCCTTACTTCCTAATTCTTTCTATTTGTCTTCATTTTCTTGCTAAAAATGTAATGAAAGGAATTGGAGAAATATGAGAATTGAGAAAATACATTGCATTGATATGTTATGTCATTTTCCCATATTTTCTTCTTCATGTGGGTGAGCATGATTAAATCCTTCAGCAGGAACTGAAACTGTTGGCTGTGTATGGACTTTTAGCTTTTCAACACTATCATAGTAAGGATAATACATTTATTCATTACACTGCCCTCAATAGACAATGCTGCTACACAGAAAAAGAACTTCACCTTAACAGGGGTCTGTTTCCATTTCAGTACGGATAGCTGCAAGAACTGGACTCAAATACGTATTATATCCAATATCTTAGTTAATATTTTTAATACTATCAATTAAAATGCTGCTATTTCTATCAATAAGATTCATGTTCACAGATATTCAAACAACAGTCTTTTGTTGTGAAGACATCAATATTTTCAAGTGTGATTTTAAAATAAACCCCATTTTTATTTGGACAGTGATTGACCAGGGAAGATATGCAAAATATCTAATCAGTTTATTTTGAAAACTGAAATTCTTTAAAGTATAACATGGCATTATCACATGTATAATACATTCATTAAAACATGTCTGCCTCAAATCTGCAGTGCGCTTGTGAGTGCGGGGGTAGGGACCATGTAAAAGACTAGTGCAGGAAAAGCAGCTGCTACCAGTGGAGAGGAAATATGGGACAGGAGAAAAGGAAGACCAATTATCCCAATCAGACAACTTTCCATGAGCATCTTCAGAGCAGTGATAATGAATGGACTGATCTGAGTGCCACAAGAAACTAGGACTTGACAGATGTACAAAAAAGTCTATCAAATAAATGTAAGAGCAGTGCTGACCTCCTTCTGTACTGGTTGATACAGTGACTCAAAATGATTCCTTACATACAGGTATTCACAACGCCTCCACACATGTACTATTCCTTTTTTTAATGTTTCTCTTTGCCTGACTGGATTTCCATATGTTGCACTCTGCTTTACTGCCATATGGTGCAATGAAATGTAATAGCTTTTACATAAAGTTGTAAGCAAAGCATTCCTTAATCAGCTGCAGGACCACATTGCAGTTGTCTCTTTGCAAGGTAGCCCTGTCAGTTTCTGGATGCTCATGTAATGTGATTTTTATTCCATTTACTTTGACTGTACACAGGTATTACATACTGACACCATTTCTTCCCATTTGTATTTTGAGTGGTTTCTAGAAAATATTTAGCTCTCAAAAGGTGTGGTTTTTCATTTTTGGTCATTGCTGCTGGTAGCTTTTTTAATAATTATTATTTTTTCAATTTCAGTTCTTGACAGTTATAAAGCTAACTGTGTGCTAAAGTATTTCATTTTTTAATATTCTCCAGTAATGAGGTCTTAGAATTTTAGTGGCCAATTCTTGATTATTACAGTTTTACCGCAAACATGTTATTTAAAAAGTGAAACTCTGGGAAAATAATGAAGAAATGACTGATCAAACAGAACCATTTGTATGTTTTTTTGTTGGGGTTTAGTTTTTGTTTGGTCTTCTTGTTGTTGTTTGTTTGTTTTTATGTTTTCCTTGTTTTAAAATTTGTTCAGCACAGTTCTATATATTGTTACTACACATTTCACTATGCATATATAGGTTAGCACAAAAAATTCCTCAGATGGGACAGTCAGACATGCTGTCACTGGGAGGAACATGCCATACATGCAAGGACAGTTTTTAATAATTCTTAAAGAAATAACTGTTAGAGGCAAAATTCCTTCCAGGGAATTCCAAAAGGGCTTCCCAAAGGTGAGATAGGTCTGTTTAATCGTGGGTTAACTGTTTTTGCATGCAAGAAGACAAAAGTCCTATTCTTGTGCCATAAGCTGCCTCTTGAATCTGCCCAGGGACAAAACTGTATCACTGACAGAAAGACCTAACTTTCAAACCAATTCTGTTTTGATAGTTGGAAGACAATATTGAAACACACAAATTTGCTTTGTCAGAGAATAGGAAAGGGAATATGGATGGAGTAAAGATGAACATGTGCAGAACATTTCTGTGCTGCACATACTTCTAAATTAATAAGCTTTATACAGCCCTGAAATGAGTTACTGCTATTAGTGGAGGTGAAAAGATAAAATTTCAAGGTATTAGACTTTTTTTTTAACCTTGCATTCATTATGCTTCAGTTTGACTATATAGTGCACAGTCTAGAAAAATGTCAATTTCTTGTTCCAGTCATTCTGAAGAGGAAAGAGAGTATTTTCTTTCTTCAGAAATAAATGTAAAGGAATTTTTCTACTCTTTCTTGTTTGGAACTGATAATTATAAATAATAATGGATTTTTTATAATTGTTTTTGTTTTTCTATGTTAACAGATTTTACTTGTATCTCCTATTACAGATTGGTTTTTTATACCTCTATCAGTATTTGGTCTATATTTACATCTGAGTTTATTTCTTTTTCAAGGTATATTCTTGTTATATTAGGATTACATGTTTAGTTTGATTGATTTGCCATGTCTCTATTGCTAGTTTTTAATATTTAGTGGGTAGCATATACAAGACGTTCATGTTGCAAGAACTTTGTCTTGCTGTGTTTGATAAGCTTTCTCAAGTAAGAATTTGTAACTTTTTCTGGAAAGCACAGTGCTTTAGGTTTACCTTCTTTCATTTGAAAAGTTCTCCTTTTACCTAAATCTTAGAAACTCAGGACATCATACTCAATGAGACTTGTAAATTTAAGGTGTTATGTTCTCTTAACATTCAATCTACCAAGAAAATTCTCCTTTCAGCATTACTTGCAGTCACCTCTTCAAGTAGTTCCTTAACTAGTGCATGAGTTTTACAATACAATGTGCATTTCAGGTTTAAAAAATGATGTGAAAACTTTTCCATGGTTTATTTCAGAAAGAAGAGATTCACTGCATTTCTTTTCTTTAAAAAAATCCCCAAACCAGTTATCTTAAAGATTAGTTTGTCATAATTTAATTCTGCATATCCTTTGCTTCATGTTGGCTTATTTTTCTCCAGGTATTATTTTTTCCCTTGTTTTCCTAATTTGTTCTAATATCTTTCATAAAATTGAAATAAGACTACAGACTATTAAGTCAAAGAATGTCATATAATTCTCTTCAATATTTTGTGGTTTCTAGTGAAACTCCAGTTAAACTCAGTAGACCTCACAGATTATATTTTTTAAGCCTATGATGTAAGCAATCACAGAACTCTTTCAGTTTGGATCTGCTTTGGTTGAATCAGTCCTCTTGGTCAAGAACACTTCATTATCAGCCATCATATGGACTGTGTGATCAAAAGTGTCATAGGAGAGCAGAACTGGCTCCCTAATTCACAGACTAAGCTTTGGTCTTAAGATAGTTGATTTATGGGCTATTAATTGTTCTTTAAACATCTATTGAGAGATGACTCGACTGTGCTCAGGTAAGACTGAGCTCAATGTTGTCTTAAAGATGTAAGCTTAAATATATAATGTATATTTAGGAAATGAATGACCATTTTTCATTATAGGTCTTTGAGTGTTAACAGTTGTTTTTCATTACTCTCCACTTCATGAAGTGTTAAGGTGCTAAGTGACAATGCAGAATATGGTTTTATATGAGAATATTGTAGCTCATGGCTTGTGTTTTCAAAGAAAGAGGATGTGTGGGAAAACAGTGCACATATACATTCATTATCATATCAATTCAGGTAGTAGATAGTGCAGTAAAACAATTAGCTCTCCTGTGTTGCGTACAAGCTCATTTAACCACTCTAATAATTCTGTAGATAGAAAATTTAAAAATTCTGAAATGTTTATAGTAATGTCAAACCCAACCTAATGGTTATTTTCCTGTCTATAGTGAATTCTCAGTATGTGGAGAGTGTTTTTTTGAAGTACGAAAAGAATTGCAAACAAATCTGTCTTGTAATATCAAGCACTCTGAAGTCAGAATTCTCTTTGCTCTCATAAATGTATGTATACCACAAAAAAAATCCCTTGAGGACACTGGAATTACACAACTGGTGCACAGGAGAAAGGGACTGTGTTCTGAGGAGTAATTCAATACTGAACGTTCAGGGAATGTGATACCAGCTATCTTTAAAGAAGATGAAAGGGTGGCTTTCACTACTGTAACTGTGTTGAGGGCTGGTCAACATGCAAAAAAAGCAAGGCAAGTAGCCAGATTAGTTTAATTTCACTGTTGTTTTGTTTGTTTCGGTTTAAATCTTGTTTGCATATTTTACAAGGTAATGACATTTTCTAGGTACTAAAGACTTTCCTCCAAGTTGTTCACAGAATCACAGAATGTTAGGGGTTGGAAGGGTGTTAATACTTCAAGCTTCTAATGTTGCATTTAGCAGGACTAGAACTTTTAAGAAGGTTGCTCTAACATTGTTTCAGCTAAATTCTGTACTTGCAAATAGTAGATAAAATATATTCAGTGCTGTTGCCACTTCTATTATGTTTATCAGGGTATTGTACAAAATACCTGCCAGCTGCCTGTTTCTAACATGACATTTCTAAACCTTTATTGTGAGTGTAACAGTGATTTTGAAGATGTTGGGTATATTTCCCCAAAGTGGACAAATTTAACTCCAGGAAGAGAGGAAAAATATGAAAATAGTTTTGCAGCATATTCCTTAGCAGATGTTGCTGTGTGATAGACATTGGTCCACAGGGAAAGGCACAGACATTGGTTTGTGCACTTGAACAGTTCTTTGTGAGAGACAAGAAATATTTCCACTGAGCAATAGATACAATCCAAACTCTGTGGTCTTTGTGGGAATCTGGTTCTCACAGATAAATACATAATCAATGAGAATAAAAGGTGATACTGATGCCTTAACTTAAAAATATATTTCTCCAGAA
Source organism: Actenoides lindsayi (assembly GCA_025331215.1). Taxonomy (NCBI): domain Eukaryota; kingdom Metazoa; phylum Chordata; class Aves; order Coraciiformes; family Alcedinidae; genus Actenoides; species Actenoides lindsayi. The sequence goes on from WTSP01006020.1 coordinate 36,273, forward strand.
ATCAAAAACCATGTTCTTAAGAGACAGAGCCTTTGTTACATCATTGTTAAATGTACATTCTCTGGAAGGAGCTGGATGTTCTAATGATTACATCTGGCATCTGTTTTAAAGCCTTTTATGCTTTTTGAATTAGCTGGTTCTTAAAATACACAGGCTGGCTCTTAAAAGTTATACTGATGACTTCAGAGAAGCTGATGAGCCACTTGAAGTACACGGCTCTGATAATATTTGGTAAAGTATCCTAGCTAGGGATTTTGAGGTAGAGATAATAAAACATTTTAGAGAAAGAGATGAAAGAGCAAGAAAAGATTTAGGTTATTTTAGGTAGGTTTTCAAATAAACAATTTTTGTCTATGCATCTGAGGTGCAACATATCTCAGAATTCCCACATAATTTTAGAAAACAATACTCTCAATAAAACTTCATAAAGCACGTATATTAAACTTGTCCCAATACTTTTTGCATTATGAGTTTGTATCACTAGTTCTTTGATATCCACAATCTGTCACAGCAGTCACAATCAATTTCTTTGAGATAATAGTCCTGAAACTTAATTAGTGAAAGCACCAGGAATTCCCAGGGCCTTTTCCTGAGAACTCTCTTGCAGAAAACACCAACAGTTAACACAGAACTTCTCATGGAAGTAGCTTGAAGGACAGACAGATATAGTTTTCCTAAGAGCCTTGGGTTTTATTTTTCTGTACTCAGAAGGCACAAAATTAACTGTGCACTTATGGATGCTGTGTGACCTGCTCCAGGTGAACGGGGGGGTTGGACTAGATGATCTCCAGAGGTCGTTTGCAACCCATACCATTCTGTAATTCTGTGATATGTGAGTTGAAGAAATTGCAAAGAAACATTTATGTAAATCTAAATATTAAAAATGGTAAGGTTGAAGCTGAAGATGAATGTTTGCTTACAATTCTTTAAATCTAGAGGGAAAACTAAATTGACTCTCGAATAATGAATTATATTCTATTTAATGGGTTGGTTTTCAACAGCTTTTACTATTTTTAATTTTTTCCCTTTATTATTACTGTAAAATGTGCATTGTTATGCACCAGCTAATAGGTGTGGCTCTTTCTGATTTTGTTTGCTGAGCACAGGACTCACTTGATTCCTTCTGACATCTGATTTATCCCTAGGAACCTGATTTTGGTAGCTCCTTGTCATATTCACCTGGGACCATTCTAGGCAGCTCCATCTCTCTGAAGACAGCTCATTGTGCTTTCTGCCTACTAATGCAGCATGATAAGTAAACCACTGAGACCATTACATTGGAGCATAATCCTAGCGATTTGTATCCCCATTACTCAAAAATCTGTTTTACAGAACAAAAGAAATCTTCACAACAGAACAACAGCTTCTACTTTTTAGTTTCATTCTGCTTGTTCAATTCCCTGATTTAGTGATTTTAGAGTTCTGTCTACTTTTCACTGGAGGAGCAATTTTGCTCTGATACTTAATGCTATTAATTATCAATAACACATATAACCTTGAACATTAGAGCTAGATAAATGCCTCCTACCATTTTAATTATCTTAAAAGAGACATGAAAGATGGACCTATTTATTTAACATCTGAAAGAGAAAATATTTGTCTGTTGGCCATATATAGTTTTTGTATCTTTGTTAGCAATACCAAATTATGTTGTTAAAATAGGTTGTCAAAACAAAATGCATGTAGTGTGAATTTTTGTACTAAAAATGCAATGAAATACTTGTATTTGTTGTGTTTTAGTTCATTAGCCACAAAGATTTTTCTCTTAATATGCAGCAAGCTCAATTACTCTTCAGTAGCTTGCTTTAGAAAGCTTACATCAGAATAAAAGGAGGAAGATCTAGATTACTCTTTTCTTCAGTAACTCTCTCACAGCTAGACAGAATTGAGCCCACTTATCTCATTATTAAACCTGAATTGCCCAGGCTTTAACGATGGACTTTCACTATGAGTTTTTTTAATTCTATAATACATTATCTGTCACAGTAAAACTCAATACCAGTTTAACCAGGGATTTTTCTTAAAATAACTTTTTGATTCTGGATGAGATATAAGTGATATATCATCGGTGTTATTATTAATTATTGTTATTATGTCCAAGAAGGACGTGGACCTGTTGGAGTGAGTCCAGATGGCCACAAATATCATCAGGGGCCTGTAACACCTCTTCTGCAAGGACAGGCTGAAAGAACTGGAGTTGTTCAGCCTGGAGAAGAAAAGGGTCCAGGGAGACCTTATAGCAGTTTTTCAGGTTCTGAAGGGGGCCTACAAGAAAGCTGGGGAGAGACTTTTTACAAGGGCTTGTAGTGATAGGACGAGGGGTAATGGCTTCAAACTGGAAGAAGGCAAATTTAGATTAGAAGTTCTTTACCATAAGGGTGGTGAGACACTGTAACTGACTGCCTAGAGAGGTTGTGGATGTTGCATCACTGGAATTGTTCAAGCCCGGGCTGGATGAGTCTTTGAGCAACCTGTTCCAGGGGAAGGTGTCCCTGCACATGGCAAGAGGGTTGGAACTAGATGATCTTTAAGGTCCCTTCCAACCCAAACCGTTTTATGATTCTATGATTTTAACTATTGCTAGTAGTTAACGTAAACCATATCTCAACTGCCTTTTGAATTTTTCCTGTCTATATTTGTGCCAAAACTTGGCTTATGTTCCATTGCTTAAGGGTGGGACAGGCTCAGGGGAAGATGAGGATTGAAATGTGGAGAAGATTTGGGACACATAAAGCCCTGAACATATATCTACCCATGTCTGAGCAGAGCAAGTAGAATTATAAGTAAGCTGGTTGCTGCCTGCCTTTGAGGCACTGTTGTGTTACTGTTGTTTGAGACACAAGCTGGTCATTTGAGAAGGCATCAAAACTATGTCTTGGGAACAGAACAGTTTGTTGGTGTCCTGGTTTGAGTGAAAACAGAACTAGTTCTGTTCAGTAATTTTACTTTTCAGCTCAGTTCTTCTAATTAACTGCACTTTCTGAAGTTAGCAGCCTGTTTTC
>WTSP01006020.1:39374-75723 GCA_025331215.1 Actenoides lindsayi
AGCAGAGACATCGTCAGCTAGATCAGGTTGCTCAGAGCCTCATCAAACCTGACCTTGAATGTCTTCAGGGATGGTAACTCCACCACCTCCTTGGGCAAGCTGTTCCAGTGTTCCTCCACCCTCATAGTAAAGAACTTCCTAATGTCCAATCTAAATCTACTTTTCTCTAGTTTTAAAGTATTGCCTCTTGTCCTATAACTACATATCCTTGTAAACACCTTTCTTGTAGGTCCCCTTCAGGTACTGGATAGCTGCTATAAGGTCTCCCCAGAGCCTTCTCCAGGCTGAACAACCCCAGCACTCTCAGCCTGTCTTGTCAGGAGAAGTGTTCCAGGCTTTCATTTTTATGTCCTTACTCTGGACCCGCTCCATCAGGTCCATGTCCTTCTTGTGCTGAGGGCTCCAGAGATGGATGTGGTACTGCAGGTAGGGTCTCACCAGAGCACAGTTTCTGGGCCATGTAGCCAGCTTTTCCTTGCACAAGGAGGGGACAGGGCTTGGGCCTGTTTGGGATATTCCAAGATGTGGAGTCAGGAGATGGCAAAGCATTTTGGAGGAAAGCCTCCCTGACTGGCAGCACAAATATGGCAAATTAACCTAAATGAATTGCACGCACACAGATTAAAAAAATCTGCACCTGAGGTTACAACAAACACACCAGTCTTTACTTCGGTCTGTGCGAAGAGGAGAGCAATACAAGCTATACTGAATGATCATAATCTTAAGGACCTCCTGAATTTTTTAAAATTCCTCTGGCTCCTATATTGAAGGAGATGCAAAGGGGAAAGCTTTTCTGAGCTCTTTATATAGCTTGCCACATACAGTAAACCTTTAAATAGCTGAGTGTCTCAAGCACGTGGAATCACTCATTTTCCAGAGGCTTGGGCCTTTACCAAATGTATTCCTCTGTCAGCCGGGGTGGGGGTTAGTTTATAAAAGCTAACTCACTTTTTAAAAAGATTTGAAGTGACAGCTTCTTGCATGCCCATTATCCAACAGGTCTGACCACTGTGTCCTGCAGTGAGACTGACAGACTGTGTGCAGCAGGGAGGAGAATGAGCAGGGAAAGCCTGAGAGAGCTTTATTACCAGTTCCATTCTATATGTACATGGCTGGCTTTCCTCTACAAGAAAGAGATGATTTCCTTTTAATCCCTTTTAATCTATCACCACATTTTCAAAGGGTTTCTTTTCTACTTGAAACGTGACTGTGAAAAAATGTCAAGTTTTGCTAACAAATTCACTCCCTGTGTGGATCCAGTCACATCTGCTGAGCACAGTGATGAAGCATTAGCTAGTTCTCAGCTGAAATGTTCTGGCCTAGGTCCAAAGTATTTTGGTTTTCAGCCTAAAAACAATAATGTTCAGTTCTAGTATGTAATTTTTAAAGAAGACAACATCCCCCTCCTTTTTTTTTTTTTTTTTTTTTTTAATGAAAGCGAACACTTTTTGCCCTCCATTTTGTTCAGCAATTTTTATTATTTTTCAGAAGGTGGTTTCTGTAGAAAATTTTACCAAGCTTATCATGTATCAGCTTCACTTACAGCCAGCAAAGCAGTGTAAGCTATTAAAGCTATTAAAAGGAAATTTTTTTGGCTGTTGTGAATTTTGGCATTAGTTACTACTGCATGTAAGTAGTCCTTAGTTATATAGCATGAGGGTTGGGAAGAAGTGTTAGAGGCTGAGAGGGATAGTTGCCACATATCCCCAGGAAGAGCTCTGATATTGGATTGCCATCTTGGGCACCAGGATGGTCTTGTGAGGAGGGAGCATTTGTATCACAAGAAGCTGTTGTATGGTTTGCTACCTGTCTAGAAGAACTTAAGGCCTAGAAGGGATGAAAAAAGTGATGTCCAACAGCTAGTGCCTGTTTTTGTTGTCTACTTGCCTGGGTGCCTGCTGTTTAGGGTGCTACTGCCAATAATCAGTTGTTTCTGCACAGTCGCCCTGTCTTGGGTAGCAAGGTTTTCCTGTAGGAATGATAAGGAGCCTTGAATTTTTCCCATAAAATTCACAATTTCTACCTTGGCACTTCAATATGCCTAAGAAGATTTTTGTCATCAACTCTGATGAGCATAAGTTGGAGTCTTAGCATTTCCCTTGGACACAGACACATCTCCTCCTAATCACTGCACTACTTGAGGAGTGTGAAGCAAGCAGGAGAGTTCCTCACATGACTACAGATCTTGGCACTGGATTTATATCTCTTCACAAGACCTCTTAACAGCCTGCAGATTTTGAAGAAGTGGAACAGAAGAGATACCATCTTTTGTAGAGAAAGAAATATTGTCCTTCTCTGTGGAAGAATGAATTCACAAACAATAGCCAGGATAGCATGTTCTGCTTCCAGTCCGTATCTTACCAGCTTGGCAGATAGCAGATTGCCTGCAGACATCCTGTCTGGACACTCCAGGGAACATGGTAATCACCTTATTGCATTCAAGCATGCAGCATCCTGAAGTATGTGGCTCTGACCATGCTGGAGGTCAGGCTTAGAAGCTTGCTGGATGAACAGCAGGTAAACTGAACAGCCCTAAAACTGCCACATATGCACAGTATGGTAAATTAGGAGATCCTGCATCTTTGCACTGCATCTCGGGAAGGCTAGGAAGTATATCTGCTACTTATGGAAGAAGAGAAATACAACTCAGACACATTGACACGAAAAATACAGAGGATACCAGCAAGAGAAAATTGATGTTAATAAGAAATACAGAATATAGGAATATAAGAAATATAGAAAAACACAGTGCTGGCTTGCAAAAGAGAGGGACATGTGGTTAGGCAAAGAGGATAGGTAGGGTATGTTAATTTAGACACATACTGTATTGAACTCTCCTGCCACAACAGTTCTGCAACAAGTAGCAGTTCAAGGAGGAGGAGAGTTCAGACACACTATTGTTCAGCCGCTGCCATGATGAGGGCTCATGGCATTAGCACCCTGCCTCAGGGAAAAACCGGGGCTGTGACAATGCAGTGGAGATAAAAAGCTGTCTTTTCCATACACTTCCCTTCTGAATCGTTTTGCAAAGCTAAGGAGAGGTAGATTGGAATATCTGAAAAAATGTTTCTAATACAGTTTAACAATTTGAAGTTTTAAGATCACTGATAATGTGGACATAAAGTTTTATAAGCAACTCTGACAGTTTTTAAAGCAATTTCATGTCATTGAAATAATATGCTAGTAATTTATATAGTTGGCTCTAGCAAGTACAGCTCAAGAAAGGGTTCCACAGAATGATTTTTTAAATTGTCATTATGAAACTTGGGAACATTTTCATTCTTCTATCTAGCCTTTATTTCACACCATAAAAGTAGCTTATGTTCCTCTGATGTGTTTTGCATACCAGAGACATAATATTGCACGTGGATACTTAGAAATATGAATGTAGCTCTAACTTCTGAAGTATTCTCAGCTCTGGGATTCAAGCTTCTGCCAAATTTCTAGGCATCTAGCAGTTTTAGTTGGTTGTCTTGAAAACCAAATGGGACTATAGATTCATCCCTGGCATCAGTAGGATCATGGACAGTCAGACTTTGGATTAATGTAGAACAGGATGCTCATTTGTAAACAGATGCAGACTGACTTTGATTTGACTTTGGAACAGACCTCTGTGGAAAAATATATTCAGCAAGTGAAAGAAATTCAACATTATAGTAAAGTAATTTGCTCACCAGCTGTTAAAAATAAATAGCTATACAAATGATATGCCATAAACTGAGACTACTGTTATGCATAAAAATGTGTCTTTTTCTTTGAAGATTGCTCTTTGTTTTGTGGTAAGGTGGTGAATGTGCAAGTCCTTAGGAAGGTTTTATCACTGTCCATGGCATTCGCTAACTGTGCTTTTAAGTGACACTAGTGACACCCAAAATGCTTTCAGGTTCTCAGTAAAGGCTAACCATCATTCTTATTCTTGTAATACTTCTCCTAACTAGAACAAGAGGCATGCCGTTGTATGCAGCATTCCCACCACCTCCCAGGGAAACAAAGAAGTTTACCACTGAGACAGCATTCACATTCCATCCAAAGTATACATAACTTAATGGAAAATATGAAATAAGCTGAACAATATGTAAGGGAAAAGCAGCATTGTCTTGTCTAGATATGGAGAATTTTAAGGAAAATAAAAATAATGTTGCTGCTGATGTTTTTTGATGACATTTCTTGAAAGAAATCTGTATATATTTTACCCTTGTGAGATATGGCAGGCGAGTACATGTTTCCGTTTTGTGGAGAAACAAACTGAAACACACTGAAGTTGGGAGTTATCCAGCTGTGTACTGAAGAACTTGTGCAAAGATGTGACTGGAAGGCAAGACGTCCTTTGCTCTGATTCAGTAAGCACTATTCTCCTTTATCTCACCCAGTTTCCAACAAAACCTTGTTTGGTAAAGTGACTTATGGAGTCTTCTATTTGAATTATTTGATGGTCATCTTTGAAATTTAAGGTGTGATATGTAACCCTTCATGATTTATATTTGTATGCAAAAAATAAAGTAGCACAGCTGAAAAGGAAAAATTTTAAAAACAAAAACATCTCACTTCAGAATGTTCAAGCACATACTGGTTTTTTTTTTCCTTAAATCTTTGACTGTAAATAGTTTTCTTTGTCAAGAGCTGAAGGAAGATAGAAGAGGAGGCATTCATCACTAAGCTTTATATACAGACCTAAATTTCATCAAGACCCTTGATAAATGCCACTTGATTGCAGGTTTCTGCCTACCTTACTGTACGTGATAGGAGAAATGCAGTCTAACAAATTAAATAGGAAGATGAACAACTCAGTGAATGAGGAGCATCCATCTGAGAAGCTGTGTCATACTGAATACAAATATCAAGTGGAATGCCATACGTATATGCACTTACGAGGAATGCAATAGATATGGATGATACCAGGGAAGGCATGACCTGAACTGGTTCATCCTGCAAACAACATAGAAACAAGAAAACTAATGAGCTTCAAGTGAAAGGTGAAGGGATTTCAATCAGGTGTATAATTGGTTTGACATAAGACTACTGTCATTTCACTCTGACAGATTGGAAGCAATAAAAAATGACTAGTGCAGTATAAAAGGAGTTCAAACAGAAAGCAGAGTGCTGTGTGAAAAACCTGGCAATAGAGTATGTAGCATTTCTATTTGGGGATAAAAATAAAGAAACTCAGATTTCTTCTCTCTCCTGTTCAAAGCACTTGTTATTTGTGAAGCCAAAACAGAGAATCTTGGCTTCACAGGCATTTGAGCTGATGCCAGGCTGTAATAGTCTATGCTTACTGTATGTACACACAGCATTAAGAGAAGGCAATGTTATTCAAATGAGCCTGTGGTTTACTAGATGAATTTAATTATTTCTGGTTTGTTTTTGCCCCTAGGGGCTAGTTTTTGATGGAAGAAATTCAATATTAGTACTTAGATGACTTGCAGTATACAAGCAACACTGCTGAGAGCATACCAAAAGCGATGTTCAATTATAGCTCAGTGAAGTCAGTAAGGACAATGAGGTTACATCTGTTATTCACAACCTTCAGTGGAGAAAACTAGGTTGCACATAAACTGAATATATAGAGAAAAAAAGAAGATGCTGCGATCAAGCACGGGTACAATTTGAGTGCAGACCTACAGCCTCACCCCAGAGCAATTTTTCCCCACAATAATTTATGATAATTTCTCACAATAATAAAGGAAGAAAGTTCACAATCTCAGCAAGTCTGTAATTCCAAACTTCTCACATCTAAGGTACCCACAGCCAGCTGTTTCAGTGGGCATGATTTTTGGAAGGAATCACTGCAAAAGTTTTGTAAAGGAGACTTTTTTCCTGCATCCCACATTAAAGCTCCTCAAACTGCTAACTGCTTTGGAAAATCAGCCTTATCAGCAGAAAGCAGAGGGAGATACTCTGTGGTTTAACCGAGTGATAGGCAGTGATTCAAAGATAAGTAAGTCCTTGTACAGCCATGAATCCCAGATTAAAAAAAAAAAGTGAAAACATTTTCATGTTTAGTGGAAGGAAGAAGTGTTTATACAGATGAGGTCTGGCAAGTGAGCTCTACTTAGGCTAAAGAGCATTGAGGTCAGTGCTCACATAGATTTACAATAGTACATCTCTACTGGTACACGCAGTTGTTAGTAATTAAAAAAAGATCATGTTTCAGCTGCTGCTTTGCCTGAATAGCTTCCCAGGCAAGCACAGGGATGAGTGGGAGAAGGAGGTGTGCAGCAGAGGGCTTTTAGTGCTAGTGGGAGATGGCCTAACTAATCTGTGTGCACTTGTGTGGTTACCTAAAATAGTAACCAAACCAACTGAGCTCATATGAAAATGCTCTACTGAAGGGTTAGAGAGTTAGAGAGGAGAAACATGCAAAAAATCATCAAACCCTGGGTCTGTTTAGCCTCAAGAAGAGAAGACTAAGCAGGTATCTTATTAATGCTTATAAATATCTAATGGCCGGATGTCAAGAAGATGGTGCTAGACTCTTTTAAGTGGTGCCCAGTGATAGGACAAGGGGCAGTGGACACAAACGGGAACACAGGAAGTTCCACTTAAGCATAAGGAAAAACTTTTTTACTATAAGGGTGATGGAGCACTGGAACAGGCTGCCCAGAGAGATTATGGAGTTTCTTTCTCTGGATGCTTTCAAAACCTGCCTGGACACATTCCTGTGCAATCTGATCTAGGTGAATCTGTTTTAGCAGGGGGATTGGACTAGATGATCTCCAGAGGTCCCTTCCAACCCCTATTGTTCTGTGATTCTATGAAAAAAAAGGTCCTCTTCTTCCTCCACAGAAGGCGCTACCAAATAGAAATGCTGATGCTGTCTCTTGGTAGCTGTGAGATGGGAAAGAGATGAAGGAGATAAAGTGAGAAGTTCATCTCTTACTCTCCACCATGTTATGTTATAATGGAACGTCTTCAAATGTGGAGGACCCTTTGTGACTGAGGCACTGACCAAAAAACCCTGTGGAAGAAGAAGCAGTGGCCAGTGAAGACCAGCTTGTGGTCAGCATGTGTCCCCCTGTGCCACTAGGTCACTGAGTAGCCATTTGGCCTGATAAAGGAAAGCTTGTTGCTCTCTCGGTCACCTTGTAGATGTTTCTGGGAATGGTCAGTGAACCCACCACCCATACTTAGGAAATGAGGTAGCGTTTTCTGACATTGCTTTTCTAGTAAAAAATAAATGCATAAGAAGCAATAATGGTATTAAAAGGAAAGATATAGGAAATTAGCCACTTTATTAAAAGGCAGATAAAGAAAAGCTAAATACTTGCCTAAGATCTATTTTGCTGCCAATGATTTCTGTGTGACTTTGCAGTATTATCTGGTTAGTAGATTGACCTGTCAAACTGGCTGCCAAAATACCCTACGTAGCTTCACATCATGGAAGCCACCTCCATTAACAAATATATCCTAAAATTTGCCTTCCCTGGAGTTGAGACTGAGGTGAAGAGGTTTAGACTGACTTGAAAGTGAAGTTTCCTCTTCACACTACTTAGTTTTTGATTGCAAGTGAATTGGCCTATGGGACTTTTCACAAATCCTCATAAGTAATTTAATTAGTGAAATTGTTCAACTCATCACTGCCTTTCCTCATGTTCATCTTTATCTGATACGGTTTCCCTTTTGTTACTTAGTGATGCTTTTGGAATCTCCCACGCATCTGGGAGGACATAACTTGTCTGGGCATCTTAATTGTTACAAACCCCATCATATTTACAAAATAGAACACGCCTTTTCCTCACGGACAGAAGGACAGTGATGAGTTACATCATTCTGAATATGTATGAGTTTAAGGACATGATTTTAGTGCCATATAACTTCCACAATAGTCATTATTTTGGTGGCTGAACAAGAATGATGAATATGGCTCATTGGAAGTCCTTCACAGGAATTAGGTATAATCATAAATAAATAAGCTCAGAGTATTGTTATGCCCAAATCAGGTGATCTTTAATTATGGCTTGTTGAGTTACTGGAACTCTAAAGCATAATTTCTATGCTTAACACCTTTAGCCCAATTGCAATTTGACTGGATTCTTAATTAACCTTTTTCAAAAGAGGAATGTTGCTCGTCACTGTTCATGTAACATGTTCACACTCGGGCTCTGGGCACAGCAGTCAGCAAGGTGTGAGCCTGTATGACAGTCCAGCAGCACATGAGAACTCCTCAGTGACATGGCTCTGGATACACATTTCAGGTGCCTCAGCAGCTCAGTCACTGGAATGAGCTTGTAGACACTGAAAAGGACAGACAGTGACTGGCCCCAGTTTTATTTTGAACAGAGCTGCCTTGTAAGCCATTGGAAAACCATCTGTGAGCTGCTTAACCTTGATCATAATCTGTTTCTCCTGGTTTCTGAGACAACTTTGTGCCAAAATGTGCTGGGGTGGATATAAATCTTCCGGTGGGACATGACTTTTTGGGTCACAGTCCCAGCTTGCTTACAGTAGGATGTCAGTTTCTGCTTGTTCAAGGCAGTAAGGAATGTGTCTAAGTTAATTAGTACTTGGGATTTCTGTACATCTAAGTCTCTGAAACAGAAAAACATTTTTAAACACTTCTGGCAGCACTGAGTCTTCTCTCATTTTCCTTATCCCAGATTGATTCTGCCATGTGTATTCACAATGAATTGTATCCAATTCTGTACATGTGATAGGATCTTATTTGACAGGTGAACTGTTGGAACAGTACAATTTAAATTTTTACACTTCTCAGTAACTAAAGAACGTGCATGGTGATAACACTTGTTGCAACTCCATAGTGCACCTGAAAATCAGTTTGTTTGTTTGTTGTACTCATCTATTTACTGATTTAAGATGATAAATAGTAGCATACGAAGAATTTTCATAAGGGTGTCAAATGCTTTATATAGATTTGTTGATATGAGTGCAGAAAAAACCACTTGATTTAATACAAACATCAATAAATACAAGTCCAACATAAGCTGAACATTAAACAAAGGCATTGCAATTCCAAACAAATCATATATATGAGATTAGCTCCATCACTGCTTTCCTCCAGCTCTGCCCAGTCTTTTCAGTAAGCTTGGGATGTCCCCACAAGTTCAGCACAACCAGTCTGTCCAGTTACTCATCCCTGTCTTTTATACTTCTGTCTTGGTTTGAAAGACAGGAATCTGCCAAGGAAGGCAGGAGCCTCCTTTTAGAATGGAAAATACAACCCCCTCCCCTCCGAATGCTTATAATTTGAAATTAAGGGGTTTTCAGGCAAAGATGAGGAATAGGAATAACCGTTCTTTACTAATTTTTATATGTGTATATATATAAAGCAAAACAAATGAACAGCAATAACTATGGTAGTAACAACACATAGAACACCAGGACCCCAGTGCCAACCTCTCTCGGCCGCAAGCCCTTTCCCCTTTCTTGCAGTTCACTCCCGGCAAGCAGGGAGGGCGCGATCATCTCCCCGCGCCTGCAGGGCCGCTCCGGAGCCAGCTCAGGCCTCACGTGGCAATGGCCGATGGAAAGCTCCCTTCACAAACCCCCTTGGGCAGCCGATCCCGGTGCCCAGCAGGATCCTCGGGAGACAGCAGGGGTAGAAGGAGAAACAAGAGACGCAGTGGGGACAACTTCTCTCCACCACAAGAGCAGCTTCGCTCTCTCCCCAAACAGGAGTAAAAACAAGAGGGCTAGGGGCTCCACCCAACCCCCTTCATTCGGCAGCTGGCTGGACTCCTCCCCCTGTGGCCAGGTCCTCTGTCTCTCCCAAGTATCCCCAAGTACCGCAATTTATCTCCTAGTAACAAGTATGGAAAAATTCCCCAGGAAAACAAAAGAACTCCTAAAACCCCAACAGAGGGGAAGGGAGATGCTTTACTGGAGAAAATAAAATCAGCCAAAACTGAGATTATACTTCAAAGTATAATCTGTATAACTGTAAAGTTTATGCTAAAAACAATTAAGTGTTTATCTTCTTCACATACAACAATCCAGACATTTCTGCCTGGTGTCAGTGATTGGAAAGGAGCGTGTCAAATTGGATCAGCCCAGAGGCAGGACAATGCTACCCATCATCTCTTTCTAGGCCAGAAAATACTTAATCCTGGCCCTCAAGGTCTGTATAATTATTATAAGAAAAACCTCACATCTGAGAACATACTGAGTTTGCATGGCAAGGGTTTTGGTAGCAGTGGGGTTGCAGGGGTGGCTTCCATGAGAAGCTGCTGGAAGCTTCCCTATATCTGATAAAGTTAATGCCAGGTGGTTCCAAGGTGGACTCACAGCTGGCCAAGGCCAAGCCAATCAGTGACAGTGGTGTTGTACTAGGGGTGCGAGTGAGATATTTGCCTGCCAGGGCCCAAGGGCTTCACTGAGCAGTTTTGTAAAGTCAAAAGGTATGTCTGAGAGTCCTATCTCAGGGCCCGGGCAAAGGGGCTTGCAACCAACATGTTTGTGTCTATCTTGGATCCTGGCTATGGGGCTCCTGCTGAAATGGTGTTTACCTGTTTCAGAGCCCAGTTAAGGACTTAGGCTGAGACAGTTTAAAAGTAAAACCAAATAGGATTGATTTATTAAAGTGACAGATAGGTTTGGAATTGTCATTGATAGATACACTAACTGCAAAAGGATAAACGAGCTAAAGTTAATAATTTCTGGGTAACATCCGACACAGTCGGAAGCGCAGGCCTGAAGTAATAGTGTTAATAGATAATAGAAATAAAAGGTATACCGTATACTGAAGGTGTAATTCTTATAAAGAAGGCGTCCCTGTCTTGGGTGGAAGGAGTACAGCCCATCAACCATCTCTGCCAGACTTTCATTCTTCTCCTCCCCAAGAGGTGTATTCCCTTTGTGATATTTATATCCTAATCTTGTCCGTCCCTGCCTTCTAGGTGATGTTTAGCTTGATTTGGATGGAGAGTTGAGTGACATAGTCATGTATGTTTAGCATATACTCTGTTAGGCTTTTTAACATACATAGGGGTATAAACTTTAATATTAATTTTGCCATTAATTAGGCAAAGGTGTTTGCTCAGACACTACGGCCTTCAAGATTTATGTAAGAGTTGTTTGCTCCTGTTGGTTTAGCCTAAACAGGACCATCTTATCTTCACAAAACTCCCTCCTTCAGCCATTTGGTGTGCCAGCTTAGTGGATCTCTAGCCCCAGAGATAGCACAAGAATCTCATGGTTGCAAGCATCTTAACCTTTCTCCTGAAGTGCACTAAATTAGCTGTCTTCCTGTCTCACAGCAAACTAGGCCATTATCCCACAAATGGTAGTGCCTCTGTGATACCATATTTAAGAATGGGAAAAAGTTGTGGCACAGCATCAACTGCAGCCAGAGAAAGGAGTGAGAATATGTGAAAGAAACATCTCTGCAGACACCAAGGTCAGTGAAGGAGGAGGGGGAGAAGGTGCTCCAGGCACCAGAGCAGAGATCATGAAAAGAAGACCATGGTCATGCAGACTGTTTCCCTACAGCCCATGAAGGTCCACAGTGGAGCAGATATCCACCTGCAGCCTGTGGAGGACCCATGCCGGAGCAGGTGGATGCCCAAAGAAGGCTGTGACCCTGTGGGAAGCCTGTGTTGGAGCAGGCTCCTGGCAGGACCTCTGGACCTGTGGAGAAAGAGGATCCCACAACATTGGAGCAATTTGTGAAGAACTACAGCCTGTGGGAAGGATTCATGTTGGAGAAGTTTGTGGAGGACTGTCTCCCATGGGAGAGACCCCACAATGGAGCAGGGAAAGAGTGTGAGGAGTCCTCTCCCTGAGGAGGAAGGAGTGGCAGAGACGTGTGATGAACTGACCACAGTCCCCATTCCCCATCCCCCTGTGTCTCTCAGGGGTAGAAGGTAGAGAATTTGGGAGTGAAATTGAGCCCAGGAAGAAGAGAGGGGTGGGGGGAAGGTGTTTTAAGATTTGTTTTTTATTTCTCATTATCCTACTCTGATTTGATTGGTAATAAACTAATTTCTCCCAGTTGAGTCTGTTTTGTCTGTGACAGTAATTGCTGAGTGATCTTTCCCCGTCCTTATCTTGACCCACAAACCTTTCGTTATATTTTCTGTCCCATGTACAGTTGAGGAGGGGAGTGACAGAGAAGCTTTGGTGGTCACCTGGCATCCAACCAATGTCAGCCTACTACAGTCCTTTTTGATGCCCAATGTGTGACACTTCCCCTGAGTGGACCTGTGTTGAAGTCACTAGGACAATGTGCTCTTCTTCGAGACCAGCTAAACAGGAACAGTACATGTCACAACATACCCTGTGGTCTCTTCTCCGTGCCTTTGGAGAGAAAATGAGCACATGAGATGGAAAACCTACCACTGCTCTACAGTCACGAGTACTCTACTTACAAGGTAAAACAAAGAGAAGAGAGAATTCTTCCAGAAGGAAGGCTGCTCCAGTCCGCTATGAGCAGTTCTCTGGTCCAACTACATGGGCCTCAGGTCAAAACGTGAGTAGGGGGAATGAAAATGTGATTCCTGTAGTCAACACAAATCCTGTAAATAATGTAAATCCTGTCAATGGTGCAATTCCTGGGAACTACACATATCCTGTTAACCAGGTGAACCATGTAAACCCAGTTAACAATTATGGTCAATACCCTCGGAATTAGAGGGGCCCTGCCTCCAGCCAGGGGGAGGGAGGGGGGTTAACAGAGAGCATCTGTTATCGGTCTAAGGGGCTGCCCTGACCCTAAACCGTGACAGTTGGGAGACAGAACTGAGACAGCTCTTGTACACGGGAGATACCACTCAACAAGTGTTGCCTCCAGGAACTGAGTAAATTTAAATCATGTTCAGTAAGCTTTTGATTCTTGTATACCACAAACCTGATGGTAGTCATACTTGTACTACAAAGACATGGCATCATATATTTGAGATGGAACATTACTGAAATTCTGCATTTTGTTTTTAAACTGGATACTCTTTTCCAGCCATGTTTTCTTTTTTTTTTTTTTTTTTTTTTGTATGTGTAAATAATATGGCTACCAACATTTTCTTTAAAAAATAAAATTTTCTTTTGTAGTTAAGTAAACCAGTCCAATTTGATGCACAAATTGACTTGTGGTGTTTAATATGCTGTGTTACAGAAGATGTCAGAACAGGAAATTCATAGACTGATGTTTTCAGGACTGATTCATATTTTACATACACCAAGCTGCTATTATCAATGCATCTGATCATTATGCATTCCAGCAGATTAGGCAAAAATCATGCTACTAAGTATGCTAGACAGTAATTCTAATCACATGCTATTGTTAAATGTTAAACAATCCACTCAGCTATTTATGTTTACTTTGAAAGTATTCTTTGTACCATTAAAACCAGACGAAAACTACAGCTTATAGTTAGCCATTTTATTTGTCTTTTTTTTATGAATAGATCAAAAGATTTGAAATAATAACACTGTTTTAGTGAACAGTGTACTAGTTTCAGAGGAGTAACTCAATTTTGTAAGCACTTGGGATTTGTGATTCTCTTATAAACCAACAGTCTTTTTCAGTATAGAAAAGCTAATTCTGTCAGCTGCCAAAAATTTCTATAACCCATCAAAGTCAGTGGAAATGTGGTCATATACAACAGTTGACAGCAGGATCAGAAGATTCAGCTTCAGAACTATTTGAAAGAATCAGAACTGCCTGCATGAAATAGTTACAAAAATAAAGTACAATGTAAACACTACTTTGGCATGAGATGAAACAACTTCAGAAAAAAAAGGAACCTAGTGGATAAAAAAAGAATCCTGTGAAAAATATCCAGAAAGACAGAGAGATACACAGTAGTTGAACCACAATAGAATGTAAAGACAAAAGTAAGTTTTGGGTTAACACAATAGTTACCAAACAGAGAATGTAACAAGCAGCAAATAGGTCTGAACCACGAAGACTTTGACACAACAGTGGCTAAAACATGGGTGTCTCCTCCCTATCATCACTTCACTGGATAATTTGCTCTGATACTTCTCCTAACCACATACAGTATTACTCCTTATGTATTGGTTTCCAAGAAAATTAAACTAGCAATTCTCACTTGAAACATTTCTAATTTCTAATTTCTAAATGTAACCAATACATGACTTTCAGTGGTATTTTTATTTGATTTCTTCAGTCCTCATGTATTTTCCCTTGCAGGTCTTGCTGGAACCTGAAAATCAACTCATCTGTTCCATAGTTTTCCATTACCTATGGAATTGCACTTTTGTGTAATAGATACTCGATATTACTCTTTTTAAAATAACTCCTGTTATGCTTGCCTAATTGTAAAATGAAAGAAATTTTGTCTTCCGTTTTTGGTATATAGTAAATCCAGTTAATTAAACTAATTTTATTTTTGTGCTAAAGAAGGTCCAGGTTAAGTAACTGGGAGATTGCATTAACTCCAACCGAGTTAATGCAGTTGATGTTCTAGTTAGCAGAAAATTGCTGTTAATTACTAAAGGCCAAGCTCTGAGTAAAAAAATAAAAAAAATAAATTAAAAAAAAAAAGATTTCTTACAGTGAAATCCTGTTCAAAACTAGGATGGTGTGAAATGCAGTTTGCAGTACTAATGAAACTGCATTGTGCTCTGAGACAAAGACCTCTCAACGCTTGTTCTCTGGTTGCACCTATTTTGACAGATCAAAAGTCAACATCAAGTCCACTGAATCCATAAATATAAAATATTACTTGACCCAGTGTCATTTTAGTCTGTGGTATTGCAAGACTTCCTATTTAGATGGTTTCCTGAGCCTGTGCTGAACCTTGTGGAGTGGCTGCCTGGGTTTTATTCCTTCTAATCCCCTGCCACATAGGTACTTTTCACAGCTGCAAGTGCATTAGCTTCAGTACACTTTGGATTTATTTCTTTGAACTGAAGGCAGAGTGGACTGCATGTAATTTCAGCCATCTAAAAGTTCAGTTTCCAGCCAAAGTTGCCTATCTATGTTCTTTCTATTGCACAAAAGACAGAAATGCACTGTCACCTGGTAACCATCTGACAATATTAAGGAACATGTCTTAGGATCTGGTGAATCTTAAGAATGGCTTATAGTTTTGGTTTATTTTCATTTTATTTAAATGCAGCATATGCTCTTGCCTGTAGAGATGTTACATACAACCATAGTAAACTCCATCAGTGTGAAAGACATTGCTATTGCTAGACAGGAAAAAGCAGAACTGTCTCTTGTTCAAGAGGGAAAAAGGTAGCTGAAAGATATTTAGTTGTAAGCATAGAAGAGTAAGGTAATATTTGGTGACTGATAAACTTCAGATCTTGCTCGGTGAAAAGAAATATGGAAAAATTCATCTCTGTGGACCAAGGCACTTTCTACAGATGAAAGCTACAGAAACGCAATGGCAAACACCATGAAGCAGTTTAGCCCTCTTGGGTGAGCAAGTGCAGGTAAGACTGTAAAGTTGCAAATTATCTTCTCCACAAAGAACAAAGGAGAAGAAAGCACTAGAGATAAGAAAGATTTTCAGACTACCCTGTCTGAAATGCTAACAAAACTGATGTGGATATTCAAAGACCTACCTGTACTTCTAGATATTTCTGCTTTTAATTGCTTCTGGGTTTTAAAAGAACTGCAAGTGTTCTGCAAAATACACAACAGATAAAGAAAAGGTGTATCAAACTACAAAGTGTAGTAGTTATCAATTATACTGACTGAAAAGAGGAAACAGAATGAAAGGAAGTCTGTATTGATTAAATACTACAAAGACACATTGCTGGCTCCAGCTAATGGAGTTATTTAGGAAACTTTGCATTCTACTCCCAAAAGTAACTTCTCATAATTAATTTATTGTATTGTATTGCTTCTGCAATCCATTAAGAAAGAATGTTGTGACATGGAAACTTGCATTGCTGGCTCTTAAATGATGACTGAAATGTTGTTCCTAACCACAACGGGATTTATTTGGAAATTATATGAGATGAGAACAAATATAAATTTTAAACAATGTTGCACAAGCAATTTTCATACAAGAATAGAAAGTCAGAAATATGCCATTGAAAAACGTTTTGCTCCAAAACCACATAATAGCTTTTGGGGGCAATCATAGAAATTTTTTTTTGTATCTGTATGTGACATGTAAAGGAGTTTGGACATATATTATCTACTGACATGTATAACTAGAGTATTACAGGCCATGTGCTAAATCAGATAGTGAAGCTAAAGGAAAGCATATTCATTCAAACACCAGTAGAAGGTACATTATAAGATTAAAATATAATTGTTTATAAAAGTAATATTTTTATTCCCTGTGTTATGGTATATATTGCAAATTCTGCCAAATCAACAGACATTTTTCTTTAAACATCTTAGAGCCCAGAAGTCAAGATTTCAAGAACTGTATCTGGATCCTCACATTTGAAATGAATATGTAGAAAAATAAGGGGATTGAGTTCTGAAAGTGCTCCAAGTGCATAAACTTCATAAATTCAGGAGTCCTTTGAATCACAGACTTATAGAAGATTATAAAGATGATTTTAGGATAGAACTGCATAAAGTAAAACATATAATTCAATCTGTTTAGTGCATCACTATGAACAGAAGTAGTTTCTGAAGTAGTTTCCAAAGTAGTACCAGTGGGTAATTAATACAGAATGTATATATAGATGCTGATTAATTTGTTCTTTATTTTCTTAAGCAGAGAAACTAAGTAATTCAAAGTTGTCAAATAAAAGGAGGAATTGTTTAACTTTTTTGGGTACTTCTTTTTGACATCAGTAATGGACGACCACACAGAAATACATTTCATGATTAAACATTCTTGTCTAAACATAGGAGCCAGAATATTTTTCTGACTAGCAGTACAATGCCTCTTTGATGTAGCTCAATTACTTATGTCACCCATCTGATAGCATGCTTTATTTCACACGGATTTATATTCCTCCACAGAAGATAGGATATCTATTATGGCTGTAATGATGGCTGGCTCTTTCCTCTCAACACTGTGTTAAGATGAGCTGTTGTGGCCAAATCACGTTTTTCTGTGTCCTGTCTTCTGGAATCCTGCTGGAATCTCCAGTGCTCCAGGAAACACGCCTCCCCACAAGGAGAGGACAGAAGATGGACACTTCACAGATGCTCTAGACACATTGGATCATGCCTGCTTCAGTCTGATGCCAGGGGCTATCATGAAATGACCCACACTGGGCTGCACCACAGACAGGTGACAGGGAAGCTGGAGGCAGTCCCTACTCATTACAGAGATGTGAGGATGTCACGCATGTCTGAAACTGATTACCTAGGGGCTGACATCCTCCATAAAGGCAGAGCAGCTAGTGCTGGCTGGAATCACCAACACAGATGTGTGTTGACAAGCTGGATACCATGTGAATTCCAGCAGGGCCATGAGGAACATGTAATGAGGACCTGTGGAGCAGGTATTCCTGAGAAGCTGCCCTCCAAGAAACATTTGCAATATGTAGAGAATGGCCTAAACGAGCACTGTAGATAAAGGAGGCTCAAACTGCTCTCCAGTGTGTCCTGCAAGATGGAGATGACAACCACACCAGGTTCAAGTACAACTTTTTCATCTTGTCTAATTTAAAAAGCCCAGCAGAACTTGTGGGTTTCTTCCCACTGCTGATCATGCTAAAATATTAGACTTCCTGAGTAAGTTTCAGACTGATTAAGATACTATCAGACTACTTGCTGAGTGTTTTCCTTAAATTCTAGACATTACATTTAATATATCCAGTACCAATAACAATATTTTATTAATTCTGTGAACTGGTAAATATATCTACATCTGAAGGATTAGCATGCAACAGTATATCTCAAGCTTATTGAAAGTAACACTTTGAAAGAAAACTTTTATTGCAGAAATACTAATGTATTTTTATCTTAGTAATCTTTTTCACGAGGGCAACTAGCCACTAGGGAGTATTCAGTGCTTATGCCATAGTTTTAACAATGACACTTTTAAGGTACAAGTCTAACATCTACTGGCTTCTATGGGACAAAGAAAGGTTCGATAATATGAGGGCATAAATTCAAACTAGCCATCAAAATCACATTTTGCCAAGAAATGCAGCCCTGATCTAAAAGCATTACAAATGGACAGGGGTATCTGACTACTCATAGGTTATACCAAGATTAACATTTTCAAAAATTCTTAATTGAGGAGCTTAAGTGTCATTCACTTCCAGTATCACACCAAGACAGATTTTATAAAGATACTTAATAACCTGAAAATGTCTCTAGATACCTAGTGGCCCTTTGAAAACTTTTACCTCTAGCTGCCCATATGTTTTTAAGAGTTGGTGCTTAGCTGCACACTTCAGCTTTTAAGTGAGGATTTGAATGTAGTTTCACACGGAATTTTTCAGAGACAGTGCTGTTTTACAAAGATTCCATTCCTCTTCCTGCCTTCCAATAACTCATTTCCTAAGCCAAAATATAACTAAGAAAAATGAGAATTGTACTTTTTATAAGCTATAAGGTTTGCAATTAAAGTTGAATGTGACTTGGTTGGGTGCCCAGCCCCACAAACGGTTGTGCTGGGGTCTCTGAAGGAGTATCATCCTGAAGCAGCCATGGCAGGTGGGAAAGGTCATCAATATCTTAAAACTGTTACAGAATATGAACCTGTCTCTTTAGGCCATAATTACTTAGGTACTTTCAAAAATGTATCTCAAAACTGCTGGTTGTTGCATAAAAGCTCTCTATTCATCTTGGGACTTAGTGTTTCTATGTGTATGTGGAAAAGAAAGATTCTGGAGGCAGTAAGGACAGTGTCAGAGGTATTTCATCCAGAGTAGAGGGAGTATTTTTTTAAAAAATAAACTACATACTGTGAGTTCTTTTTCCGTACAGTGCTTAACTGCATCATGGCTGTCTACATTTTCTAATACATCAGGTCCTGCACTTGGGTCATAATAATCCCATGCAATGCTACAGTCTTGAGGAAGAGTGACTGGAAAGCTACCTGATAGAAAATACAGGGGTTATTGTTCAATAGCCAGATTAGTATGAGCCAGCAGTATGCCCATGTGGCCAAAAAGACCAAAAGCATCCTGGCATGTATCAGAAATAGTCTGGCCAACAGGACTAGGGAAGTGTTTGTACCTCTGTACTCAACACTGGTGAGGCTGCACCATAAATACTGTGTTCAGTTTTGGGCCCCTCACTAAAAGGACAATGAGGTGTTGAAGCATGTCCAAAGAATGAAAATGAAGTTAGTGAAGGGTCTAGAGCACAAGTCTTCTAAGAAGCAGCTGAGGGAGCTGGGGTTGTTCAGTCTAGAGAAAAGGAGGCCTAGAGGATACCTTATCACTTTCTACAGCTACTGGAAAGGAGGTTACAGCAAGATGGGGGGCGGTTCTGTTCTCCCAACTAACAAGTGATAGGATAAGAGGAAAAGGTGTCAAGTTGTGTCAGGAGAGGTTTTGACGTGACATTATGAAAAATTTCTTCCCCCAAAGGGTTGTAAAACAGTGGAACAGGCTGCCCAGGGAAATGGTGGAGTCACCATCCATGCAAGTGTTTAAAAGACATGTAGATGTGGTGCTGAGGGACATGGTTTAGTGGTGACCTGGCAGTGCTGGGTTAACAGTTGGACTTGATCTTAAAGGTCTCTTCCCATCAAATAATTGCATGATTCTATGATTCTGTATCCACAGAAGTATGGATAAGCAGTGTACATGGAGGGATGCATGTCACACATAACACAAGGCATTTTGGTTTTAGTAAATCACTGTGTCATTCTGTAAATAATTCAGAATATTTAGTACAATTTTAATTTAAACTTGGAAAGACATAGAATTATATAACATTACAACTGAATGAGACTTCAGAAAAGGCATTGTAAAACCTAGCATGTATGCAATAATTTATCATAGGGGATACATAGTCGATGCTTGTTTAACTTATTATCGTTGTTGCTAAGTAGGTAATTCAACAGAAGCTCTTTTCTTGCTATTTAAGAGGAGATATTTTGATTAAAGCAATAGATTTAATGATTAAACCAGTGATTAAAACCATATGAGAAAGAAACCAATTTCGGTTTATGAAACTCTTATTTCTTCTTGCAATCTCTTCTATTTACATCCTCAGTAAATTAGGGTGATGTCTGCATTGGTTTTGTATTTAGACTTCCCAGGCTTATTAAGCATTGCACGGATAATACTGCCTGGTCACATCGGTCAGTTTGTGCAAGGTGCCTTGAGTCACAGAGCTAAAATATCAGACTCAAGAGAATCAAAAATAACTTGCATCCTGTGGGACTCCCAAGGATGTGATTTCAGATGAACCACACTCTGCAAAGAAAATTAAAACAAAAATTTGATGAATGAATCTGGTTTGTCCTTAGGTATAAAAGGAAGAAGACAGGGTAACATTGTTTTCAGTTGCAGCTGGTACCACATTTCTGAGAGCACATGTAGCAATAATGACATGTCAAATGCCAATCACTCTTACTTCTTTTGATGTGCAAGGAAACTGGTGTGTGCTCAGAATGAAGAAACAGGTTGATCCTTTATATAGGAATTTAAGATTCTAAGGTGACCCACACACAAGGTCATTGAGCTGGTTTGGTTTTAAACAGACTGAGTTTAAATCAATGCAATCCCTCCCTCAGACACTTTAAACAAGTTACACTGCAAAATTCTAAGCACATAGTTGAGGTCCATAAGCTTGATAGTCAAAAGAAAACAATGTGAATCTTCCCTAAAACCTTTTTATTTAGGTTGTATTGATCTAAAAAAACTTCAAACAAGGCTAAGCTATATGTTTTTTTAAAAAAAGGATTTTAAAAAAGCAGCTGTGTTTATAAGTTTTTGTCAATACTGACCCCTCTGTAGCAGTACATTATACTCATATTAGTGAACTAGGTAGGGCTGTGACACAGGCAGGGATTCTGTCCTGTTGTCACCTCTGCAGTTTAGCACTGCTGAGCTGGGCTCTTCCCAGACTGCTGCCAACCCTGCTGGCAGCGAGTAGGCATGGTTTGGATTATAGCTCAGACTAGTGGCAGTGCAGAATAAGCTAACCCATTTCAGGGCAAAAAGACAGATTTGGCTGTTTTGATACAAGCAGTACTTCACAGCTTGTCCACAGCGTCAGAAAGCCATGGCCTCTTTTCTTTACCAGTGCAGAACCAAGAGGCATTTCTGTCTCCTCCCACCTTTCCTCTTCCTCCTTACAAAGTCAGGCACTAATCCAGAGCAATTCTTGAGGTTTGTCTTTGTCTTTGAATATAGTGATGTTGCACCATTTAACTACTGGAACTTTATATTTACTTTTGTATATTTAATAATGTAGTTATAATAATAGAGCCTTTATGTATTAGTATAGTGATTCAGACAAGGCAATAAACCATGCCAATACAGTTATTTTAATATAAGTGAACTTGTAACTGTGATGAAAGCAGAGATGACTGTATTTCATTGTCTATATCATTACAGTTAAAACAATGCAAGATGCACTGTATATATTTTACTGAAAAATGAGGAGGAGGCAGAGTGGTAAGGATTGGGAGGGATGAGGAATGATATAAATAAAATTGCTGGCAAATAGATGATGCTCCCTCCTCCTTACACCTTAGCCAGTAAATCTTTATCTACTTGAATGCATATTTGTAACTGAAACTCCTACATTCTTCTATTCTATCCAGCACCAGACATAGTGGTTTTGTCATCAGAATGGGAATGCTCATCCTTCACATTCTATCAAAAGCTCACAAAATAAATTGTCAATAAACATTCTGATTCCTTAGCAGCTTTACAGAACAACTAGTTTTAGTCTCTGTCAATAAAATTAATCTGCAATTTCACTTAATTCAGATACCTGAAGTCTTATCTTTGGCATATTTTTAGCTGAATATACATCTTGCTGCATGTTGTGAAGCTTAAGATGCAGAAAATTTAGGAAGAGATTTTCAAAAGAAAATGGCTTTGTGCTTATGTGGAAATTTTCTTGGAAAAAACCTGTAGTCGTAAAATAACTATCCATATTTTATAGAACCTGAAACCAGCTTTCCATTACAACATTACATATATTTTCCCATTCTTCTCATGTATCAGAATTCCAGGAATTATTCATGTAAGGAACAAACATATTTTCTGGGAAAACCCCCTATGAACTCAGGCTCCACACAGGAGACAAAATCCATTAGGAGTCTGTAGGAGACCAGCATGCTGATGGTAAGAACAGTGTGACTGAAAGCTTTTAATTTTCTGGTCCTCATTGGAAGGATTAGATGTTTTCAAAGACAACTTCCCCATCCTATGGCAGACACCTGTGGGTCCCTTGACTGACACAACGTACAGTCCAGGGTAGCCTCCTAGCAGCTTTGCTGTCAGTGCTGTGTAGTCCCACTCTGTAACTCCAGGCTGTTAGTGGGATATCTAAATTTAGAAAATGGTGGACATACAGATACTGCAGTGACTCATTTGGGTTTTCCTTTAAAAGATACTACACATATTTAGTATATACAGATATTAAAAACCCACGGTCTCCAAGTTCATTTACACATATATCATATACATATAAAAGCATACATGCTCCATGTGTGTATAAGATGTGCATAAGCTTGGCATGATTTCAGACTTAGGAAAGAGTGATGTTGTAAATCATAGGCACAATGCAAGCTCAGTAACATGCATAAAGATGTACATTTGCAATTCCTTATACTAATGATGGTAAATTTATACCCTAAACATGTTAAGTTAAAAAGTGGTTTGAAACTTTTTATTAATGTAAGCTTTCTTTTCATGTCAATAGTATATAGTAATACATATACTAAAGTATATACTTCAGAAATAAATATGCAATATATCTTCTAGTGTGTATGGTATATGTGTCTCTCTTCATCATAAAATTATGACCTTGTAGGTGCCTGTACATACTTACAGTCATCTACTTAATAGACTTACTGGTTTGTTTTACACAGTGTCTAAAAATAGAAATAACAGATAGATGACTTTAAAAATGTGTAATTTGGAAACACCTTATAATAGGATGTTAACTGGCTTATATATTGATATATAATATAACAAAAAGCGACATAATTCTCTGTGACCAAAAAGATTATTCCATGCATGGGAAAAGATGTTAAATGAATTATATTAAACACCTTTAATTTTACATGAACAACTTCTAAACCATATATAAAATAATCTAAATCAAAATAGGCACTTAAAACATTTCTGAAATGAACTTAATATGTGACTGAAGATAGACAAGGGGATGGATTTTACACAGCAGTCTGTAATTTTGTTAGATTAATGTAATAGGGATTTTTCATGTGAGCACAATAAGATAGAAAATTGGAGCATTTTGAAAGACAACTGTAATATTTGTCTCCGGGGACAAATTATCTTCAACATACCAATAGGATTCCCCTCAATCTTTAAGTCTTTTACACAAGACAAGGCTGAGGTACTGAAATGGCAATTTTACTATCAGGTCCATAGGTTTTCCACTTCTCAGTGAAACTCTGAAACTTCACACTTCCTTAATTTCTGAGCATCTCTGTGAAGCTACCCAGGGTCTACCTGGAAATTCTGAGGATAGTAAAGACCCCTAAGATGCCTCTGCTCTTTTTGACACTAACCAAAAAAACCACATTTCCTGACTCCTTAAGTATTTAATGATTTCTTTCCCATTCAGGAATGCTTTTTCAGAATAATATATCTTTCATTTCACTGAACGTGTTTAATGTGAAATAAACAATCATACTAAAATCATATGTCAAATTGTATAGCCCTAACATACATGCATATGCTATGTATAATATACTAATTGTATGTACCTGTATTGATAAAAATAAATAATTATGTTGTTTTAGAAGTTAAATAAAAAATTATCAATGAGATTATGCCAACAATGCAGCTCTATATTATTGTCAACTATGTCATTACTTAGTAAAGAGTTGTTGGGTTAATGCAAAGAAAGAATGACTGGAACTGGTTAATTATGATAAGGTTTTGTCTGCTTATGACTTCTAGATAGCTGCATTACCCTTCCAGCTAATATTCCCATGATGTATTAATAAGGTCCTGACTATTCCACCAGTGTTAATTAAAGCTAAATCTTTACTTGAAATTTTCTATGACCATTGAACTTCTGTGTAAATTACTTTGGATCTTTAAGGAGAGAACTTTTATAATTTTCATCGCTATTCATTTCAGCTGTGTTGGAATGGTCTCTTCAGCTGTTCCTGCAAGCATGGTAAGGGAACTTTATCATGTATAGAACTCAAAATACTTTGAAATGAAGTAACAGCTATCTCAGTAGCCACTAGTTATGGTTTTAATTTTTGTCATGGTTTATGTCATTGTTTAATGACATAACATTAAAATAAATGCCCATCACTGCTGTCATTAGAAAAGTTTGTCAAGAGGAAGATTGGGGTTTTTTTTTAAATTATTATTATTATCTTGTCACAAGTTATGGAAAAAGTTTTATTTTGTGTGTAGACAAATATAGCCCAATAAGAATTCATGGCATCCATGAATTGCAGTCTAGGCTCACAAAAATTGATGGCTGGTATTGGAAGTTGAATATGAGATAAATCTACACATGCATAGGCACACACAGATTTATGCACACCACTGACAAGGTTTCTTCTGTATTGTTTGAAGTACTGTGGGGACAGAAATTTTAGTCACTAATGCCATAACTTCTATATTTTTAGAACTTCCTCTTGATCTGTAAAAAGGTAAAATTTCTGTCATATAACATTAGCTAAGTCATCCTGTCATCAGAATATTTGCATTACTGACTCTTCCACTTAACCCCATGTGCCCATAGGCAATTAAATCCCTGAATTATAATCAGCTAAATGCATTATCCATTGAACCTTCTTCATTACTGTGATGAAGCTTTCAAGTTGTATGACAATGTGGAATACAGTAAAATGCACAGTTCAAGAATAAACTTCTTGTGGCATAGCCTCAAAGCTACCATCAATGGATCTCTCAAGATGAGTTGAAATTCCAGTGCATTTAATACAAATAATATCTAGGTTAAAACAGAATTTCAAAGCATGTTGTAGGATGTTCATGTTTCATCAAGCCCAAACTGATTCCAATTAGTTTTTCAGTAGTTTGAAAAACAGAAAAAAAGTTGCAAGTGAAGCAGAAAAACACCTCCATAGGGCTATATGTCTAACATATCTTAACATGGGATGAATTGTCCTTCAGAAGTGCCTGTTCCTCTCCATTTACTATGTAAGAGACTAGAAAACTTAGTTACAAAATATTTTTTTTTAATTATAAGTTTGCTTTCAGATGGTTATCATTAGGGAATGTGAATCCAATTTTAGCATGTAACAAAGGAATTTAGGAGTCAATTAATGTCAAATGGGAAAAAAATCCTCCAAAGTTTAATGCTTACTTAGAAAATTATGAAATTAAGGTATAGTCAGTGTTTATTTTGTACTTTGCTCTGCATTTGCAGCATTTGTATCAGGGCACAGAATGGATACAAAATACTACCAGCATTTGTTTTAAATGGCAGGATAGATCTTGCTTGTTTCCCTACAATATGTATTAAAAAGGAATTAAAAAAAAGGATGATACCATCAGTTTCACCCTTTTAAGTAAAATTATCTTTTAAACACCAGACCAAAACAGACCAAAATTAAGACATCTTAGTCTTTACACTAGGAAGCTCAGGGATGGGTTTTGGGTTTGTTTTTTTATTTTCTTCAGGATTTTGCTTTTTAGGCAGACTTGCTGACAGGCTACTAGATGAGCAGATGTATCAAATGGCAACAGCTCCGGACAGGCTAAGAAACTTGTATAGCAGACACACTGCTCCAGGTCTAGACTGTGCCTGACCAAAAGTCTTTGCTCAGCTGTCATCACCATGTCAACCAAGATGACTACTAACATGACTTAGGAAAACTCTTCATGAAGAATTTCTTAAAGATAGTTACACTTTACAATCCTAGACTTAACTCTTCATGAAAAAACAGTGGCCCTTATGAGAGATAGAACTGATATTTTAAAATAAGACCCTTGAAACATCTTCATGAAACTGAAATAGACTTTGTATCATGACAGAAAAGTGTATTTGCAAAAAAAAGGTCTCAATACTTTTCCCTCCAGACTGAAAACTTACAGACTAATATCGTATTCAATCATAACTGTTCTGGTCTCAGTCTTTTCCTCAGTCTGTATATTTAACCATTGTTTACTTAAAGTTAAAACATACTGTAAGGAAGGATAATTGACTGATTAGTTACTCATATGGATTAATACTTGTCAATTCACACCTCAGTTTGGGAAGCAAAAACTACAATCATGGGTTTAAATAATTTATAACATGGCAATTTTTTTCTTTGCTTTCAAGTGTAGGTTGTGGGTGGAGGAGCTGGGCTACTTCTTATGTGTTTCTTACTAACATAATGAACAATTACTTAGTAAAATCAGAAGTTACTCCATGTTTACATGAATTCTGTTTTTATGATTTGCAAAAAGTACAAGTAACGCTTCGGATAATTTCTCAGTATGGTTCACAGGGATTAAATGCATAAGCTTCTCACATTAAAAGATCATAGAAGTGAACATATTACAGGATTAATTTTTTGAGGCACTTTATGATATTTAAAAATATTTAACTAATATGAGGAAATATAACATTCACACTTCAAAGGCATTTTTTGCTTTAGTTACCCAGCCAGTACTAATCCAGTTAAAAAGAGAAATGGAGTAATGAAAAGCTGTGTTAAAAGGAAGCTAACAGTATTGTGAAATATTTATTGGTATCAAGAGTCCGTATTTTCTATTTCTCTTTCAGAAAAACATAATGCAAGTTGAAAGATTGGTAAACAGAGGACAAATGATTAAACACTCCAGTGCCTACTTTTGTTTTAATAATTAAAAAAAAAAAAAAAAATTCAGCTTAAAGTAGTAACATCTCATCATAAAACATTCTCAACAGAAAACCTGGAATTGAAACAATTTGCTTTAGAAAGAAACTTAAAAGGGAAGCTGGCTGAACTGATGACAGGTAAGCAGAATGCAGACGCAGTACAACTAGGCAGAAAATGAAAGGCCCACTTACTCCTGTGTGATGTTCTTTGTTTGACAGGTTGCTTGCACTTGGCAAAGCATTTGTGTAAAGCAAGTACTGGAATGGGTTCAGAAGTACACAGCTTTGACATGAAACTCATGTTGAATTTAGCATCCTCTGTAAGATAACAAAAGATTGACCTTGACAAAAGTGTAAAGAGATGGTTTTAAGTTCTCATCAGCACTTCAGTGCAATGAATTGAACTTCATTATGTTTTTCCAAGGATGTTTACATATATAAGATAGAACTGGTTGTAGCTGTTGCAGCAAACCTATTCCTCGCTTTGACAGAACTTAAGTGTTTGTCAAAATACAAGAAAGATGATGAATTCTACAGGGTAAAAGTCTTGTAGATAAATGACAAGCATTAGTGTTCACGTTGTTTACATATATTCTCCTTTATTTTTACAGTGCGGTAGAAATCTCTCATGATACAGATTTTGCAGTTAAAATGCCTTTCAGGGATGTAGCCATTTTAAATAGCCTGTGATGTGAAATTCTGTCAAAAATGGGTCAAGCATGAACAGAAGATAGGTTCAATAGAAGACAAAGGATGTTATCATACAGAAAACAAGAGATTCCATTCACATTGTGGCTGTTTCAATATAGTAACAGCTTTTATGCTCTTCCACTTTTTTTTTCCTGTTGAAAGGGTTCTGTATAGTTTAATGCAAGAATATTCAATAATATTAACGGTTCATTAATCACTAAACCATTAATATATGCCCTAAAACGACAGTTATATTTTTGCATGAATAGTACATCAACCTTATAACTCAACAGAATGTAAGAATGTATACATGTACATACACGTGCGCATACATATTTTTATATATACATCTATGAATATCTATGCATAAGCATAATCTGAATACTTGTGTTCATGTTCATTTTTATGTGGTATAATTCTCATTTCGTTCTATTTTCTGCTTTTTTTTCTGCACATATCTAATCTTCTAATCACTGTTTGTATGGTTAAGCTTTGTGGGAAATTTTCTTGATGATTACTAATTTCTCTGAGTACTACAGTCTTGACAACTATATGAAAAGTACTATTAGATGTATAGCATAATTTAAAGGACAAAAAACAATAAATAGTCCAAGAAAGATTTACGAAGGGTGGTGACAGGCGCACACAGATACTTGTGCAAAGAAAACAATCACGTAGTTCCTTAATTTAGTAACAGCACTCATATGTGTACTAAGGACATCTGTGAATGCTCCTTACATTAACAAGCATAATAACCTGTACTTGTACCTGCATATGTGGATAAGGCTTTAAATATCAAATTATACATACAATAATTATTAATTTACTTCTCACCCTAATAAACTGTATTCTTGTATTACAGGGATACAATTTATATCCAATAGGATGGCAATTCATATTTAGGGCAACAGACCAAGAACCCACAACTTACAATGATATATGCTTCTTGGTACTGTGAAACAGGATATACTGATATGCTTTTTCACAGGTGGAGATTTTTATACTTAATTTTACTAATACTGTTACACAAATCCTTACTCATGTAGTATCTAAAACATAGTATGGACTTTCTGAGTGAGTGAAAGTTCTAGTGAACAAAACAATAAGGCATAAAGGAGGCCATTGGCCATTTGTATAAAAGAGTAAGGTTAGAACTGTGGTCTAGTGTGAGGACATCTACCAAAAATTAGGGGTATGGCATTTTATTCACATTTCTTTTCCAAAACTGAGTAGCTTAATCTTTGTAGTTTTCCAAATCAGAACCCTTTAGGTTTTGATGACTCTGCTAATTGTACATGAAAATTTCCCATGTCCCTGGAGATGTGCCTCTCCCTAGACTCAACACAAAAAAGTGCAAGTATAGTAACACAGCTGTGGGCACAAAAATATCCTGATATTAATGGGTTGGGAAGGAGGAGGGTGCTGAGCTTGCTTTCCTCCCTTTCCTTCCCTCCCCAGTTCCTGCTGGGCACACAGCATGAGGCTGCCTTTTTGGTGAGTGGGAAGGGGACACTTATGGTGGGGGTCTTCTGTGCCCTTTACATCCCACCCTTCAGAACTACATTATGCCCCCCTTTATATCTCCAGAGCCCTTCCACAGCTTTTCTCTGGCTCTGTTAATCTGCTAAATAAGGCCTGAAGTTAGAGTGAAACGGCAGTTCTGCAAATACAAGTAGCATATGAGTCTCTTGTGGGAGAGACTAGCAAATGGGCTCATCTAACTCTATTCCTTGTATATAATTACTGTGCTCTAAAGGATGCAGCTACATGTAAGTTTGGATTTTATAACCTCTAATATTCAGGAGTTTGAATCTGTATTTTTCTGCTTCTGATGAAGTGCCACTACAATCAGATGAAGAGGAAGGGTAAGAATGTTTCATCCTCCCTATGGTAAGTCTCATGTCAAAGGAAAGAAAGTTTCATTGAGCCAGAAGAAGTGAAAAAGCACAACTCCTTCAATCCAAACAGGAGAGACAGGAGAGGAATGTGAGTTTGGCTGACAGTGCTACCTGCTCATTTTACATTAATGAGCTGCTGGACATGAGTTTCTGTAGAGCACTGGGAAGGGAGTCCATGGCGAAGTGTAGATAACCTTGTTCTCACTGGCTTAAAGATGATTGCATAAAGCAGATTATAAAATTTATATTATAAATAAACTTTGAAGGGAAATGAGGAGTCAGAGTTACCGATACTTATGTTATGCATACCTTTTTTTAGTTAAAGTCACCATTTTTCTCTTTGGAAACAGAAGTGGATCTTAACAGTGATGCTGAGTCATATTCTGGATATTCTGGTATGCAGAAATGAAAGCAACATTATTCTTGTCTGTGTCCACTGTAGTGAGATGAAAGAATTTTCCCCTTTATGTTTTTAATTCAAGATCTAAGCATCAATCAGTTAAAGGTCAAAACATACAGGTACATTTTAAATGTAGAAATACATTTATGCAACAGTTTCAAATGTTTGCAACTCAAGAGAGCTATATATACTGTAGAGGCCTGGAAATTTTGGGGCTTTTTGTTAACTTGCAAGTGAAATTATCGTATCTGTAACATGGAGTCAGAGACTATACAATCAATCATAGAGTGAATTTGTAAATGAAATTTTATTTATTCTGATTAAAAAGTAATTTTACATCATCTACCTGATTGATGATAGACAAGAATTAGATTCTTATTTATTTGATACCTTTTTTTTTTTCCAGAAGATACATTTTTAAATGTACCTTTTTAAAGGAAGTTCTCTTAATAGGCCTGCCCTATTTGTAAAGGCTGGTGGAAAGACTTTAAGAAAATTAATCTCATCATGTTTTCTACTTCTACTTATCTGAATGACATGGAATTTTCTAGCGGATAGTGGTAGCAGATACCTTCTCCACTGGAGTTTTCCTATCAATTCTCTTCAGTTGATGAATGCTTCATTGTATACCCCACCTATTCCCATTTGATTTTCACAGTTTAGTATCTGCTAAGTATTCTTACAATGATTTAATGGAGAATTCCCACATATCTTTTCATCCAAGTCTTAGCCTAAGTCCATCTTCACTCTGAAGATGAAATGCTATCATGTTTATTCTTCCATAGATTATTTGTACATTCTGTCTTCTCAGATAACCTTACAGTGAAAAGGGTTTCCTGATGTTCAGAGGGTTGGGAAGGAAATGTTGTGTTTCCCTTAGTGCCCATTGCCTCTGGTTCTGGCACTGGGTACCCCCCATTACTGCCTGTATTCTGTTACAAGTTATTAATGAATATATTTCTAGGCAAAATGTACATATGAAGATGGAAATTATGCAAAGAAGAAAATCATTATATCAATGCTTGTTAAAGCATCTGAGTTCCATAAATCTTCCTAGTAATGACAACATATATTTAATCAATTATTTACATCTGTTGTAGATAGTTATGAAGTAATTAAATTAATAAAAAAAACCCCAATGGAGTTAAGAAACATTTTCCCCATCATGATGTTAATCCATGTCAGAGTTAGTAATGACTGTACACTTAAGAGTAATTCTACCTTTGAGATTTGGGGTTTCTAATGCTACCTTTCACATAATTACAACATATCTGATATATTCTTTAACCTATTAATTATAAAGATATACATTCAATCTTAATTTAGTTTTAATAAAAAGTATTCCCCTGTGGTATATTGCAGAATTGTTTGGTTTGTCTTCAAAAAATTTTGAGTTACAGACCCCAGAAAAATGTTTTTAGAGGAGGTGCAGACTCCAGTATAAAAATTTTAGGTCTACTAGGAAACGATGCTTTTCTTTTAGCTATTGTTTTATAAACTGCAACGTAGAAAAATACTGACTTCATTTTGTCTGCCACAGCTCCTTTGCTTTTTAGGAGCTCAGGGTAGCAATGCTATAGGGTGACATCCAAGCACAGATGTCCAAGTAAACACGCAGTCATAAAATCTTTAAAGAGCAGTCAGTGATAGAAGCAAGGACTTCTTGCTTTTATATTACTTTCTTCTGCAACCCATAGAATTACTGCTTTACAGTAGTACTGGCTAAGTAAACTGCTAACTTGAATTTCTACTGATGAATGTAACTACTACATGTGGGACTATCTTAAAAGAAGGTTTTTAAGAGTAGGGAATAAAACTCTCAAAAGTCATGAAATGCCAGATATATGTAGCATTGGGTCAAAGCAATACCTGTTATTGGCTTAATTGAAGTAACTGGGATAAGCAAGCAAGGTTTTATGCACACAAAGCTGTGACTGCAGGAGTATCAGGCGACTCAAAGGTAAGCAAATTAAGAACCCATGCAAGAATGAAGGGTTGACATATTGTCAGACTGAAACAAATGAGGAAGTACCACACAACTTACATGTCATCTAAAATTATCATTTTAAGCACTGAGTAGAGCTATATAAGCTATTGTTTCAAGCCTTAACTTTTGAAGAACATTAGTAGAAATCAAACATTGTTTGTTAATGAATAGAATGTCCTGGTATCTGGACTTGCTCCCTAACTGTTTTAGAAATAAAATGTACAAGAAATTTCATGGTCCATTTAAAGAATGGAGCCAAATATTCCATTTTCCCTAAAAGAATGAAAAATAGGAAAATCTCAGCTTGTATGATTGCATGGAAGTAAATATAACCAGCATGGGCTGGAAATTTAGTAAATTAGACACATGGAGTTCCAAATTAGTGATTTTTTTAATACACTCCTTGGATTTGGTTCGTGAGCCACACTACTCTATCTAATATTTTGTCTGCTTTTTCACTTGACTATACAAAAGAAGCTTTAGGATATTGTATGTGTTTTGTTTGATAGAGGTTTTACAGACCCATTCTGAATCTCACCATAGTACTCATTTTAAAAAACACGCTTTTATCTAAAGCATGCCTTAGATAAAACTTTCCTTTCCACTGGAGAAGAAATACTCTTGGTGTTAATGAAATGTCTTACATCCAACAGAATTTTATTTTCCATTTTATCTTGTTTGCCTCAAGCCTATGTTTTTCTCAGCTGTCAGGAAATAAAAATTTTCCTTGTCCCTAATCCAGCTGTTTCATTTATCTGGTTACCTTTTGCTTTTCATTTTATGTGTTTGGAGAAATGTCATGTAAGCCAGCTGTTCATCCTACAGTGGATTTTTTGAGCTGGCGTCTGTTTCCAATTTTACTGGCTTGACAGATGTCTATGGCTCATATTAAGATTAAATTAGCTTCCTGAGACTGTCTATACCTCATACAACCATTTTGGTTTTTTCCACACTCTGCTGTGCCACTCCAAGCCTGTCTTTTACTAAAGTGTAATGCAATTTTCCAGTTTCACATGTATTGGTTCTATATTTTCAGCTATACAGACATCCATACACTTGTTTCCACTGCCTTTAGTTTTAAACAGGAAAAAATATTGATAATGCAGCACATTTCTGAGATAGCATGTTGGCTTCTTAAAGCTTTGCCCACATATTAATAAGATGAAGGTCCTGACTGAAGTGGTTAACACTGATTCTGAGCCTACTACTGATGTCTATCTTCATTTTACTGTTTTATGGATCATAACTCTCTTCTGTCTGCATGAGGTCATAATAATCAGTGATACATTCACCATACCATGGAGTTACAGTAGGGAGGAGACAGAGCTCATTTTTAACTTATTTGTGTGCACATCTTCATTTAAATAATGTTTATTCTATTAAAGGAGCCTAGTAGCAGTCTGAAGTCCCTTCAGTCAGCCCAGCTGTACTCTTTTGCAGATGTCTATAATAAACCCAGGCAGCTGAGTAATTTTGTAGAGGACCAGTTTAATTCTAGCATTGTTTCCTTAGGGATGTGGCATATTTACCCCATTACAGAGCTGAAGAAGCTGTTTTTAGAAATTTATATGACAGTTTGTATTACTCCCTTGCCAAACTGAAGATGAAGGATAAAGATATCTCTTTTTCAGGGGAAATCATAAACATGATAAATCTAGGGAAAGGCCTCAAAAATGCCACTCTTCGTTTACTACATGATTTCCATTTTACAGAACTTGGTTTCTGTAATTTTGGTTTTAGACATTTAAGCATCTGAGTATTTCTTGAGCTTCAGACATGTTCTTTAAAGATTTGCATAGCTACTTATAGTCAGGCCTCCAATTCTGTGGAAAATTAGGAAAAATCTGCAATTTCCTTTTAGGACAGATTGAGCTAGCGATACATTTATCTCTACATTCAACTCTTAGCTCTATCTTTGTCCAGTTTATATATTTAACAGAAAGCATATTACAGGAAAAATAGCTTTATGATTAAATACCAAGACTGAAAAGAAACTTTTTTTACTCCCACTCTCCAATTCCATCCTCTGAATGTGATAACTGGGACTCATTCTTCTAGGCAGCCTCTTAGGTTGGAGTTGCAGTGTAATTTCCCTTCCCAATGTCCCTTTTGTAAATCCCATATTAAGGGACATGCCATAATTTAGGAAGTTGTTACAAAAGGAGTTGCAATGCTGCATCTGAGAGATCTGTTCATCACTGGATAGCCTTTCATGCTGTCCCATAATAACTCCTGGGCTCTTGATTTAGGAAGGGATCACGCCAACTTCCAAAACTATCAGGGGCTAAGAGCATAACTGAAAAATGGCATAAATCTACTTCAGCCTTGTCAGTGAGATCAGTGACGTGTCACTACACAGAACAACACAGGGCTCTACTTTGGCCTTGCTGCTGGGGTGTGAGCAGTCTGTATGTCTGCTTATCCAACTTTCCATCAGTGTAACTGAAAAGCTATTGATGCAACTGGCCAACAGATCTCTCACTGATTTTCTTGATTGATGTCTATTGAATGATGGCTTTAGTGAATATACGTAATTTTAAAACTTGCAATAAATTGTGGACAGCTTAGGTCTCTTGCAAGAAACTTGCCCCCTGGGTATGACTGCAAGCTCTATATATGAAATACTGACAGCCTGTAAGCAATTTGTTTTCCAGCTCAGAACTTTTCTAAAAGAGGTTTGTCTATCAGTTAAGTGTTTGTATACACATACACATCTATATTTACATATTTGAGACCTTCAGTCTGTGTAGCATTATATCTCAGAACTAGTGGAGGAAAAACTCTACAGGATTCCTCAGAAGCTGTAAGTTTATAATACATCCAGCTCAGATATGATATGACAGATGTTCAGAATATGCTTATTTGTTCGACATTTTAAGACGATTAAGCCAAATTTGGTTTAGATTCTAATGCTTTAAATTAGCCATGGAGTTTACAGACTGCCCTAATTTTCAGTTTTGTAACAGAGATTCAAACCAGAAATCTGCATATTTTAAAAATATTAATAACTTGCATGTTGATGCTACTTCTCTGTATTTTGTTGAGCTAATATTATATAAAATATTAGACAAAAATTAGATTATTTAAAGAATTTTTTCCTAATATCTCATCTAAGTCTACCCTCTTTTAGCTTAAAACTATTACCCCTTGTCCTGTCACTACACTCCTTGATAAAAAGTCCGTCCTTGTCTTTTCTGTAGGCCCCCTTTAAGTACTAGAAAGCTGCTCTAAGATCTTCCCAGACTCTTCTCTAGGCTAATAATACCAATCATCTTAGCCTGTTCTCACAGGGGAAGTGCTCCAGCCTCCTGATCATCTTTGTGGCCCTCCTTTTCTCTGCTCAAGCAGGTCTGTTTCTTTCTAATGATGGGAGCCCCAGAGCTGAACACAATACTCCAGGTGAGGTCTCATAAAAATGGAGTAGAGGGGCAGAATAACCTCCCTTGACCTACTGGCCACACCTCTTTTGGTGCAGCCCATAAGTGTACTTGTATTCTTTTGAAATCATAGAGTACTTTAGCCTGGAAGGAATCAGTTGGATGAGAAGGAATGGTTGCAAATTATTCATTTAAGCCTCTTAGTTCTGACATACACTTTTTTCAAATGTAGTGTTATACAGTTTTAGATTTGTCTTTCTGTATACACTGAAATGTATAAGCAATATTTAAAAAAAATGTTTGAGGCATCAACACTGGAACACAGTAGAATAACAGCTTTAATCTGTGCTTTAGAGCACACTCTTTTTCCCTTTGGCTTGTGATCATTGCAGCAACAGTGTATTTTTTTCATTACTTATCATTTTTATCATTACTACAAAATTCTATTGAACTTCAGAAACTGAAAATATTTTGTGTATCCACTATTATAATTACCCTTTTTCCTTGTCCATTAAAAGAATATCCCAGATTATATGGATTCTGGAAGTCTGTCACCGGAAATAATTCATGACTTATTTATCCTGGACAGGCAACTGAAAATGAGCTTTCATTGTGATAGCATGACAAAAGCAATTAATGACATATTGGGGTTGTTTGTTTTTTTAAAAAACAGAAAGACTTTCTGTCAGCTGTATACAGGTATGTAGTAAAAAAAGTACTAATTAAAAAAAAAAAAAAATTAAAAAATTAACAAGTAAAAGTATCACAAGAGCCAGGGTATGAAAAATGAATAAAACTTAAATCATTGGAACAACTAGTAGTAATCATTAACCACTGAAACAAATTACTGTTGGAGTGATAACTCCTTATCTCTTTATGTCTTTGAAAACTGTGTCAGATGTCTCTCTAAAATCTAGGCAAACATAAACATTAGGGTCAATATAGGGTAAATGAGAGAAGTGTATTGGTCAGTGTTAACGGGGCCATAATATGCTACTTTCACTCTTTAGTGGCATTCAGCACAAACCACATTTGCATAAATCTTCTAATAGTCCTTCTGGTCTCTCTACATTTTTTAACTATATGAAAATCTTTAGAGAGTTGAAGCCATAAATATGCATTCACAGAATCACAGAATCACAGAATGTTAGGGGTTGGAAGGGACCAAGAAAGATCATCTAGTCCAATCCCCCTGCCAGAGCAGGATCACCTAGATTA